>JARBES010000121.1:11614277-11624809 GCA_030265145.1 Strongylocentrotus pallidus
TAATTATCATTGCAGCATGAGCTAAATCAAGGATTTGTTTAAAGGATCTAAGACAAAGTTACCGGATCCCTTTAATGTCGGGACGGACTTACCCTTTAAAATAGCATTGATTCTTCTTTTTTTTAAATAATTTTATTAAAATCCATCTGAAAATGTCTTCTTGCTGTCAGATACTCGTCGAAAGAGAAGTGTTGCAGACACAACTCCTACCACGCCTACGATTACCAAGATTGATATTGGTACAGAGGAGTGTTCATATGAAACGAAGGATGTGTACTGTAATGGACCGCTCATACAAGGAAGGTCTTATGTGTAAGTCAAATTCTTAGTCAATTTTTTTTTTAATAAAACAAATTAATTAAGCTTTTCACCACCTGATGAAATGTGTATGTTACGCCCTTTGCTTTGTTCTTGTGTGTATGTGTGCAGGGTCTTATGTGTAAGTCAAATTTGTATCGAGTTTTTTAAAAGAAATATAAAATTGAATTGATGAAGTCTTACACCACTTTATGAAATTTGTATGTTACGTCATTTGCTTTGTTCTTGTGTATATGTGTGCAGGGTCTTATGTGTGCCTAAAATTCTTTGTCGAGTTTTAAAAAGAAATATTAAATTGAATTGATTAAGTCTTACATAACCTGATGAAATATTTCTTTTATGACCTCTGCTTTTTATTATGTGTGCGTGCGCTTGGGTGTGTTGTGTGTGCGCTTGGGTGTGGGTGTGTGTGTGCGTGTGTCTAAGCTTTTCGTAATTCACTTAAGTTTATTATTAAAGGGACTTTGTAATATTGTTCAGATGAGAGGAAATGGTGCGAAGGTAGTGACTTCAATGTTAGATGTACAAATAAAGATAATCTGAAAGTTTGAGTGAAAACGGACCATTATTGACGATAAAAATTTGGAAAAACTGATCTGATCGATTCCTTAATTCTCCCGACTTTATTTTTACAATTTAATTACATTTTAGGTCAATCGAAATCGTCACAAAGCAATTAATTGGCTCTAAATACCATTCCAGACATCTAAGACTTGACAGATTTTTACAAGCCTGTCTTATGTCTTATTTTCATGGAAAAAACGGTTGGGAAAATTCAAAAATGGTTGGGAGAATTTACTATTAATCACTGTAGGGTTTCGCACAGTGACACCTTCAAAGAAAACCTTAAATATCTTTGTAGTTTGAGAATTTGTTTGCAAGTTAGAGGGTTAGTACAGACTGTACAGTAGAAGGAATATAATAAGTAACATTTAATACAAAAATTACGCAATTTTTCATCAACCTTCAACAATGTTACCGAGTAACTTTAAGTATTATACGTTTCTGGGGACAAGCATGTGGTATGCGATTGGCCTCGGTCTGTCCTTCCACATTTTGATTTTGTTTTCAATATTCTTGCTAACTATTGAAATTTTGTATTCTACCTTTTATGGTTGTTGAATAGGTTGTTTGTATGTTCTTTATTGTTATATTTATCGAACTGTGGAAAGAATAAATTTAATTGAAAGTACATTTCATCTTTTTGAGTCTCAATCGCAAGCACTTTTAATAAAAGCTAGTATCTCTGTTGATTTATTCTTCACCGCCTTCCTTGCCTTTTGTGCCTTGCTTTTTAACTCAGCGTAATTTTGGTTCTCTTTTTTCGGTTATGTTTTTGTCATTCTTGGCAACGCTGTTTTTTCTTCTTTCCTGTTTTCTTCGACATATGTCATCTCTTATGGTCACTTATATTATATATTTTCTTTCTTCATTTGTCCTGTTTCTTTTCACTTTTCAAACCATTGCCACTACCACCGTAGATCCAACTAATACTAATGCTATGCATCATTATCATATTGTGCAGATATCGTTTCCGTGGAATATCACCCGGGGGATATGCAGATACCCCAAACTCCCTCCCTGTGTCATTACGTAAGTATAATAAGAGTAATGATTTCTCTTTCACTCACACACACACACACACACACACACACACTCTTTGTCCCTCTTCCTATCACTCTTCCTGAAGATGAGTATATTCATAACTCTCGGCATACTTAGAACATTGTAGACCTCATTCAACCCTTACACACACACACACACACACACGTATACTCACGTACACGCATGCACCTAGCATCCCACACACACTCACGCACACACGCCCACATATTCATTCATTAATCTCCTTTGATATGTGACACATGCTATCAGATAGGTTCAGAAACAGTTTTGACATTAATAATCTATTTCAGATAGGTATTTTAAATCATGCATGGTTACCCCACTAACACCCACATAAGCACCCACTCAACACCGTCCCACCAACACACAGCCATATCTGTTACTACTGGCCTACACAATATCACATAAATTCCCTTTAAATTATGATAGATGTTACCAATGATGAGGATAACTTTGTTAAAATTGATTTGAGTCATTATGATTGATGTAATACAGGTGATTACCACCAAATCTTGAAATTACTGCCACTGATTGATGAAAATTGTGAAAACATTTCTAATGCTAATTATAGTATATTATGATAATGATGATAATGATGATAAGGATGATGATGATGATTATGATGAAGATGATGATGATGAAACTTAACAGTGGTACCGATAAATATGTTTAAATTGATTTAGTAATGATTATCAGAGTAATTATGATAGATGATAATACATATAATTTCATTCAAAGCTTGAATTGTTGCCGCTGATGAAGATGATGATGATGTTCTAATACTAGTAATAATAAATACAATGATGACGATGATGTTGATGACGATGACTAAACTTTACAGTGGTTATGATAATGTGGAAATTTATCGAGTAAATAAATGACTATCAGAGTCATAGTAAGTGATGATGATACATATAGTTACGGCAATTTAAAAAATCTTAAAATTATTGCCGCTGATTGATGAAAATAATGATAATACTTATATTGCTAGTGGTTGATGAATATAATGATGATAATGCTGATGATGATGATGAAACTTAACATTGGTAACAATGATAACATATTAAAATTACTGCCGCTTATTGATGAAAGTCTGATGTTTTTAATGATAGTGATAATGAATATAATGATAATGATGATGATGAAATTTAACAGTGGTAATTTAATGACAAAATCGTCCACAATATCACATGATGATCTTTATCTTTGTTGTTATCAGCCATGAGTCCGCACGGCGTGATCATCGGCATCAGCACGGCTCTTTTCTCCCTGCTCGTCGTCGTCATCATCCTCTCCATCGTCATCATTGTAAGGAAGTTCAGGTTAGTTCAAACAAAGTCGTATTGAATAATAATATTACAGGTAACAACTAAATTATTCATACAACCTTTTAAATCTAATGTTTTTGTGTTTTTCGTAACTCAAGAATGAAAGGTGAAATGGTTGAATTAAGTTTCAAGTTTCAAGTTTATTTTGTTTCACATTTCACACAAAAAGAATTCACATAATTGACAAAATTAGAACATAATATGACATATACTATAAAACGTGTCACATTATATAATCAATGCTTTGAAAAGACATCGAAATTAATTGTATTGAATAGTAGGTTATACAGGGTGAAATGTGAGGGACATATTGAAAAGCTCAGCTTGTAGATTATATTAGGGCATTTACTGAATACTTTTAGATGTAAGCTTTGATATGTCACATTTTTAAGAAACAAACGTCGCGACAGATATTTTTCTTAACCCACGTTACAAAAAAATCACAAAACTTGGTAAGGTATGAATAATTCAGTTGTTGACTGAAGTACAAGCAGTCTGCGGTCGTTCGGAACCTCAAGGTAAAAATAAAATGATGATTTCGAAATATGTATTTGCTTAAATCTTTCTATGGTTTCATTAGGTACTCTACAAACTTATCTTTATCTTGACAACTTTCAAGTCGTACGTGATCTCATTTGTGCCTTATCCTTTTGCGACTTTGTACCAAAGTACATGTTTCATTCATTATGATGTAAAGTTCACTTACAAGCACTCCGCTAAATGAAAGAAGTTCTTATATGCAAAAATTCCTTTCCTTTATATCTTAATTCACGACTCTCTAAAGTGTGTTAATATTGTGTTTGATATAAACAATAAGAACGATAAAATGCTGTTACATTATCACTCTATTGTTACATCATCATCATCATCACCACCACAGAATTCAGAAATGTCTGCGAGTTGTCCTTCAATGCAAGCACAGGTAACCATGGCAGCATAATTCGACTCCATTGCATGTTTCTGGAATCCTTCATTGATGTTTTTGTGGCCTTTGTGAAATTAGTGAACTTTTGTCAGTTGTTCTGTTTTGAGTTCCCGAGTGAAATTATCCAAATTAACTATTTTGCAAACAATTTTTGTAGAGATATAATAATTTCTTAGGCTCTGTCCTTTTCCTGTCCATTTTTTGCATTTGTAGTAACATTTTATTTTGTTCTCCTCTGGGCTGTTTATTTATATTGCTATCTTTAAAAAAAATCTTATTGCATTCATTATGACAACATTTCATTCATTTGTATCGATTTTACCTCCTGCTTTATAGTGTGTTACACCATTACCGTAATTCCAGTTAGTACTATGAAACTCATTTAGCAGATTGGAAAGAAAAAAAGTGTGGTATGGACGAATGGCCTCGAGCTTCCTTCGTTCCATCGGATCTTCGCGTCGGGTCAGGTTGTTGGGTTACACAATTATTCGTGAAAACATACCACCATATTCATGAAAGTTTGGGTATTTCCTCTGGTTGAGATGCACGATATCTTTGTGAAAACATGCGCCTATATTCACGAAATGTCGGGTAAACTAAATGAAATTAATCATTTTTTTCTTCAAAGATGGGCTTTTAGATAGGGCTGATCTTGTTGTGCCTACATTTATGAAAACATGCCCATACAATCAGCCAACGACAAAGTATCGATCGCTGGTCTTTTTAAACTCCTGTAGTTTTTAACCTTGTATTAAAGTATTAAAAAGGGTCGAGGTGCGAGGTTTTGTAGATTTGCTTTAGGTTTTTCAGAGAGTGTCGGGTATACTGGACGCAGCACTTTAGACGATGAGATTTTTTTTCTCATTCTTTTTACCCGATCATTCGGGAATTGAGGCTTGATTATTCATGAAAGTTCGTGTAAAGTTTGTGTAACCTGAAGATCCAATGGAACGAAGTAAGCCGGGGCCTCGCTATCCGCCATAGATTTGATATTGATTAGAACCCCACCCCTGGTAGTTTTCAGTAATTCATCGTAGGTTTGTGGCTTCGTAGTTATTTTTTCAGTGAATGTTGTGTTGCTCAGTTTTGTTGCAAAACTAATCATCTAAGAGTATATAATGCATAGTGTTTGTATGTAATGTTTTAAGTACATGTAGTTGGATATTACAGATACATTTATAATTTTTTAAGTGAGCAATGAAATAATTAAGTCAATGTGCTTGCGGCAAAGTAAGATGTTCAGTCAGGAGCGTCATGTAAGATTTGGAACTTCTCTCGGCAAAATGTGAAAACTTGTCTTTTTACTCCCATCGGCAAAACTGAAATCTGACGACCTCTTTTTTTTGGTATATTTATTTATACTTTTGTATTTTTATTTTTCGTTTATATTTTTTGCTGTCTTGCTAGATATTTTGTGTGTATCATTCGTCAGGAAAAAAGGTGACTTCTTAGCACAGACACAGCTTTCTTTAAAATTTACCCTGTTGACCAACAGAAAATTGTTCTATTATTGCATGGTATTTTATTTTCTGTTCTTTTTTTGACAGACTCGATGGCAGAGGACGCTATCTCCCAGCCAATATGAAAGATGTCGAGCTAACACGTGTAGCAAACAATTCACATCACACCATCTCAAAACAAAAACATTCCAGGTAACATCAAAGTTCATTTTGGAAAAGAGTGTTAGAAGGTATTGTGCACTTGTTGGGGGAATGTGAATTTAGTTTAAAAATTATTTGGAATGGAACAACACAATGGATATAATGAACGTACAGATTAAGTTTAAGAGAGAAAATATCATATTTGGTTTAAAGAAAGGAGAAAGGATGCACTCAATTGCGTAGTTACATTGATAAAGCAACACATTTTCTTTAAAAAGCTGAGCCGCAGGGTTCATGTATTTGGTGTAATTAAAAGAAAGTTGTTCCATATTTTGAGGATCAAACATATATTTGTTATTTATCTGGTATGTCCGGAAAATTTGTTATTAAGTGGCAGTCAAATCAAGTTTTATTTTTGTAAAAATATGAGAGAACCACCTTGTAAACAGGTGAGTCAGAAATATGTAAATGTATGATTGTTTCTTTCTTATTTTGACTTTATCCAATAAGTAGCCTATGGAGGGCCAAACTAAATTATTTTTATTCTAAAAACAGAAACTGCCAAGTTTCTTAAATGTATTCAGATCTTTTGTAAACTTGTAAGAGAAAAGATGGTACTGAATGAATTAGTTAAAAGCTTACCTGAAATAGCAACATCTGAATGTAGATGGACGGTAAATTTGGCCTAAAAACAGATGCTATCAAAATAGACGGATTAGTAATTTGTTCCCAAGTTTGCTGGGAAGAGTTTTGTCTCTCCTGTTGGATTTTTCTTTTAGGTTTGGTTTACAATTACACTATTATGTTCTAAACTCTTAAGAAGATCGTTTTCTCAGCTTGATTCAGATGCCAGATTTAAATTTTATGAAATAACAATGTTCTTGTGGTTGCTTGTTTATTTGCGTATTTGTTTGTTTGGGGAATGTTACAAGTGGTTGATTTTGTTTATGAGTTTGTTTGCGTGCTTTTAACAGTAGTAACATTGTAACATCTCAATATTTTCCCTTCTTTTCTAGACCTGTTCGTTTGAGTGATTTTACCCGCGATTGGTTTAGCATGAATGCAGACAGCAACTATGGCTACTCACAAGAATATGAGGTGAGTAGAAAAACAAAAAAGATCAGCTGTTATGTCCACAACATTCCTTTAAAAAAAATGGGTCTCTTGTTGCGAAATTTGTACGCCTTTTTAAATGGATTCGGGATGTCGTGGTCGAGTGGATATGTCACCCGACTGTGGATCACACGGTCCGCGGTTCAAGTCCCGACGGCACTAATGTCCTTTGGCAAGACATTGATCTACCTTTGCCTCTTCCCACCCAGGTGTTAAATGGGTACCCGGTAGGATGTGCAAGCTAATGTGTGTGATTAGCAAGTGTGCGCTTGTAAAAATAACGCCTGGCTGGAATGCTCCTCAGGAGTGGAGAATATGCATACATTGTATGCGGATAAGCCTGAATCCGATGACCTGAGTAATAATATATATCTGTAAAGCGCTTTGAGAGTGCCTCCGGCCCTGAAAAGTGCTATATAAGCAGGCCCTCTCAAAACAATATATAAGAACGAACTATTATTATTATTATATATCGATCTCTTGTTCCAAAATTTGTACGCTATTTTAAAATGATTCGGGATGTTGATAATGAGTAGAATTTCAGTTTATTGTATTCTCTCTGTAACTCGAAATACTATAACAACAACGGGAAATACATCGGATATATTTCACATGTCTCCTTGTATCAAATTATATATTTGCATTCCGAAATTTCGCAGGGCTCAGTAAACTAGTGTTTAAAAATTTGTTGAGAAAAATTAACGGTTACATAAAATTATCTGTTTTAACAAACTTAAAAAGCTGATATCAAAACGTCAGGTTATAAAACACATTAATACAAAGAAATTTACACGTTTATGTGGCGTATTATTTGTTTCATTCAAACTGTTCAGATGTTTGTTAACATTCTCATTTTCATCGGTTGTATCATTCGACAGGCTATTCGTAAAGTAGGGCGCAAGATGACGACTAACACCGCAGTCTCGCCGGCAAATGTGGGCAAAAATCGCTACACTAATATTCTGCCATGTGAGTTTCGTCGGACCATTTTCCTTCGTCATAATCGTTAAAAAATGTGTTTCCCTTTTTTTGTAAACTAATTTCTGTGCCGTCAGTTAGACCCTGCCACTTTGTATGTGTCTAATTCTTAGTATTGTGTTATACTTTGTTCCATCACTGCATTTCCTTGTGAGATGCTTCGGCTAGATTCACAAGAAATGTTTTTGTTGTTGTATGTATACTTTAATTTCACTCTATACAGTTATATTAAGCCTAACTGCAGCCGCACATTGACGAGACCGACATCATTCTATTAAACATTAGACTGATTACCAGAAATCATCATTTGTTTGCTCCTGTCAGTTGGAGTCGGATGAAAGCTGTGGCTGGGTTGTTATGGAGGAACCAATGTTTTTTTAATTTTCTTTAATTTTTTAATTTCAAAAATCCAATCCAAGAATACTTTTGAAAAATTCAAAGTTTTAATTCTGTCACTCTTTTGGCATTCTCAACTACATGTATGTCATGTCGGTAATGGACCTCATTTAATTGTTCTGTTCAAGAACACAACAGATTGAAATATTAAATGAAATATAAATGATATCATTTTTTATATTTCAGATGATCGTACGAGGGTTAAACTGAGCCCAGTTGATGACGAAGAGGGATCGGATTACATCAATTCAAACTACATACCTGTAAGATATACGCCAAGGGCTATACTTTTTTTCCTCTGTTTTGTTCTCCTTCATCCTGTTCAATTTAGAAATGGAACAAATCCCAATAAAGTCGAGATAGTGGGGTGTTAAACTCATCTACAAAATAGCTGACATGCCCCCATCAGGCTTCACAATTCTCTTGTTTCTCATTCGTAATATGAATTTTATTTTCTGTAAAAAACAATTGGGGACACATACATGTGTGACCACTACTTATTGGTGAATAGGCTACCCTGACAAAAGATTAGAAAGAAAGAAAGAAATAAAAAATAAATTAAAATAATCTCTGACAGGCAAAATAAATTTGAGATACCGATCAATGCAGGGTTGGGGTTGAAATTGGGCATGAGCTGTCGTGCCCCCCCCCCCCCTTTACTTTCATCTGCACCAGTAATTTATGAGAAAGAAAATGAGTATTTGTATGACCTACATATATATTGTTTTTAGTAGGTCAGACTATTCAATCGTAGAACATTTTTAGATATGCATGAATTACAAGAATTACGGAAACGAAGCGAGCCATAAACGAATATCAATATTGTGAATGACTAATATTTTGTCATCACCAAAATGTATCCATATTTTGCATCCTAGTTTCTGTTCCTTGTAAACTATGTCTAAGCCTTTATTTTACGAAACAAATATCCATGTTGAGACAAATAGACAAATAAATACATTGAATTGAAGTTACTTGAAGGAAAAAACATTGTATTAGAAATGTGATTCCTTCCCTAGGACATCCTCTTTCATTCTGATAATGAAATCAATCCAAAAAAAAAATCAATTTCAGTTTGATTAAAGATATACCAAAAAAAATCAGAAGACTAACAATTCTTGGTTCACATTGTATCATATAAAATGCATTAGAAACAGTAGATTTTAAAATTCAGTAATAAGTTAAAGTAGGAAAAACATCACAACAACAAAAAAATGATTGTAAATTATAAAATGGTATATTAATATCAATACTACATAATAAATATAATAAATACATATATAATTCAAAATTATTGTAAATTATAAAATGGTATATTAATATCAATACTACATAATAAATTGATAATTGATATATTTAATGTGAATGATAAGCTTACTATGTATTTGAAGAAACTCATGATGTCACTTTGTCAGTAAATTGAGAAAGAAAGAAGAAAGGTAGATTGAAAGAGGGGAGAGGGAAAGGATAAAGAGAGATACAATTTGAAAGAAAGAGAGGAGATGTAATGGTATATTCAATTCATTTGTGTCATTCTCAGGGTTTCTCCTCCCCGCGTGAATACATCGCCTGCCAGGGGCCTCTCCCAGGCACCACTGATGATATGTGGAGGATGATCTGGGAGCAGAATGTCACTACGGTTGTCATGGTAACGCAACTGGTGGAGAAAGGCAAGGTGAGAAACTCGCAGACTAGAGAAACACTATCGATACTGTGCTGCGTGGCCGGGTCGTGTTGGAAGGAACAGAGAGCTTGATTGCAAACATGTCGGGCTTGTGTCCAGAATAAATAATTGAAATCGTTTTGATTGGAGCTGTGAATCATAAACCAATTTCAAGCTGGTTAACAAAATGGTGGAGTAATAATCTATTGCATCTGTAACTTGTGGCACATTTGCCAAGGCTCCTCCATCCATGACTACCTTCTTTCAGCTGCTTTTAAAGTAGACACACGAAGAATCAAAAGTGTTTTGAATTGATGCAAAACTAATATCATTGCGTAGGGGAAGCCTTACTGATCAAATACAACAACTCTCCTCTTCAAAATATGTTTCAGGCCCGCAGTAATCAACTCAAAAAAATGTTAGTTTTGAGATCCAGATTTTCTGCCTTCAGCGGTCCTTTGTAGAGCGTCAATATTTGTGACCACACACGGGTCACGGCTGGCTAGCTGCAGACTAATACACGCGCGACTCCGGTATGCGCGCGGCCGGTACCGAGCTGTTTGTCCAGGGTGTGACGTTACTAT
>JARBES010000121.1:12167722-12182114 GCA_030265145.1 Strongylocentrotus pallidus
ACAAGAAGTTCTGATCAGTATTGATAACGATGGTTTTCACTTAATCTCAGTGGAACGATTGTGATAAACTTTGAGTAAGTGTATGTGGTGTAGTCTTCAGGTCTTTTGGAAATGTGTTGTGCAGGTCTACATGTGTAGGTCTCGGGTTGCACTTAATTTGCATGAATATAAATCACTTTTGAATCACAAACTGAACTAAATTAATGGTGTCTTTTGATGAATTGTTATAATGTTTTGATGCAAGAATCTTCAGGAGTGAAGGAGGCAGAGTCCACAGAAGCAGGGAGAAGAAGAGATGAAGACTGGAGGAGAAAAAATGTGCAGGGCTCTCTGGGAGAGCAGGTCCAGAAATGGACTTGAAATGAGACCAACCTGTTGAAACAAACTATAATAATAATAATACAAAATGTGAGTCAGAGAAAGAGAAAGAGTGAGTGAGAGAGCAAAAAAGGGGGTGAGAGTAAAATAACAGAGTAAAGAGAGAGCACGAAAGAGAGAGAGTGAGAGAGCGAAAAGGGGGTGAAGGTAAAATAACAGAGTAAACAGAGAGCACAAGAGAGAGAGAGAGAGAGAGAAAAGAGAAATGAAAAGAGAGATGAAAAGAGAGATGAAAATCCATAGATATCACTAAATATGCTAATCTTCAGTGTAAAAGTCTTACTAAACGTCACCACCACCTTGCCATCCATCATGAAGAAATATTAATATCACAACCACTATCAACTACATCATCAACACTATATTATCATCGCTATCATCATTATGATCATTTTCATCAATATTATCATTACCACTGTTATTATCTTCATCTCAATCATCGTCAATCCTCATCACCATCATCAATAATCATTACCATAATCACCACCACCACCACCATCACTGGTATCATCATCATCATAACCATCATCATCACCATCATCACCATCATCATCAATAATCATTACCATCATCATCAATAATCATTACCATAATCACCACCACCACCACCATCACTGTTATCATCATCGTCATAACCATCATCATCACCATCATCTTCAATCATCAGCACCACTATCATCAACTTCACCATCATCATCACTATCACCATCACCATCAATTGTCATTACCATCATCACCACCACCTCCACCATCACTGGTATCATGATCATCATCATCATAACCATCATCATCACCATCATCTTCAATCATCAGCATCACTATCATCAACTTCACCATCATCACTATCACCATCATCATCAATAATCATTACCATAATCATCACCACTACCACCACCATCACTGTTATCATCATCGTCATAACCATCATCATCACCATCATCTTCAATCATCAGCACCAGTATCACCAACTTCACCATCATCACCATCATCAGCACCACTATCATCAACTTCACCATCATCATCACTATCACCATCATCATCAATTATCATTACCATCATCATCATCATCACCACCACCACCATCACTGTTATCATCATCATCATCATCATAACCATCATCATCAATTGTCATTACCATCATCATCACTGTTATCATCATCATCATCATAACCATCACCACCATCATCACCATCATCACCATCATCACGATCATCATCACCACCATCATCACCATCACTGTCATGTCATCATCATCATCATCACCACCATCATCATCATCACCACTTTCACTGTCATCATTATCATAACCATCATCATCACCATCATCATCATCACCACCACCATCACTGTCATCATCATTATCATAACCATCATCATCACCATCATCATCACCACCATCCTCATTACCATGACTACCATCATTGCCACTACCAAGACTCTGCTCTTTTAGCCTTACCTTTGGTTTAGAAGAACTCCAGAGCTCATGATTGATATTTTAAGCCCATGAATAATGAAAGTTGCGCAACAATGATGCTAAATATGCTAATAAAAACCTGTCCAGGGTACATTATTGCACAATCCTATGAAAATCTATTACGGGGTATATTCAATTACTTAAATAGTTTTAATGAGACACAGATTTATTTCTGTATGAGTATGACTTCATTCGTGACAAACAAGTTTTATGATTATGATAATCAGAGAATTGTTGACATGTTCAGAGAGCCTGTATTTCATTTGGGATGGCTTCTCTTGATGCCATCACCAGTTGCTACGACTACCCTGGATGCTGCTGATGATTAGAGCCTCGTGTCACTTTGCCAGAGCTCCATGAATATTATAGTCCTGGACTTTTTTAATGCTTTTCTGCTGTCTATCGGTAGGTGTTTGGCGCATGTACTGTACATGTAGGTATAGGTAAAAATGAATACCGGTAACAATAGTACACAGGTGTGCTTAGAACTTTAGGTAGCTTAACGTGTACTGTGAAGATGGTTTTTGAAGATGGTAATAATGGTGATGTAATAAAGAAGGTGTGTTGATGTCCAATATGGAATTTTTGTTTTCATGATGATAGTCATGCTTGATATAATACCAGATTCTGTACGGTTTAGGTAAAGATCTTACAGCTCATGATGATATAATTATTAAATCATTTTGTTCTGTGCTATCACTACGTAGCTATCACAATAAGGATGTTGTTGATGATGATGAAGAAGAAGAAGAAAAATAAGTAGTGGAAAAAGAAGGAGGAGGAGGAGGAAAAAGGAAGAAGGAAGAAGAAAGAAGAAATGGGAAGAAGAAAAAAGGGAGGAAAAAGGAAGGAAAAAATGAAGATGATGATGATGAAGATGGTCATAATTGAGTTATGATAATGATAAAATAAGGATGATGATGATAATGTTAATAATGAAATTATGAGAATGATGATGGTGAGATGATGAAGGTGATGGTGATGATGCATAGAAGAAAAAAGGTCAAATTTATGGTCATAGATGATAGTTGGTAATAATATGGTAATAATATGGTAATAATATGGAAATGTTCATTCCCTTAACATGTTCAAAATGTCTCTTTAAATATATAATGTCATTTACTTCCATGTCCACCAATATGTCTATTTTTCCCCTGGCAAACACACTTGTTTCTGTATAAAATTGCACAAGAATGAGAAATTTAGAAAACATAATTATCCTTGATGACTCAGGTGAAATATTCTGCACTCTGCAGGTAACTTCGGAGTGGAGATGGATTTGAAAAAGAACTGTCAGTCAACATCTATTCATATTCTGATGTTGCCATGGCAACTTTCTGGGAGGAGAAAAAAACGAGCGAGCAATAGAGCTTTACTGTGCACCTCAGTAAACTTCAATGCAGGAGGCCTGCAGTACTGTACATGAGAAGAAGAAAAAAAAATCACCATTATGTGTAGAAGCTACCTGATTCTGTAGAGTGTGCGGCTGTATATTAGGATGTATTCGTGAAATTATAATTTGTCACATATGTTGCGTTCCCTAGCCCACATGTTCACATGTGTGAGGTGTTATGTTTCAAAACTGCAACACATGTTTGTGTTTTATACTCTGTCATAAGAATGAATAATAAATCCATCCTTAGTTGATGAACGGTTACATGATTACATTGTCTTCAGAGAACAAGAAGGGCATTTGCACATACACTCTACATACAGTTAATTCCCTTACCACTCTAAAAAGACAATATTTCACTCTTGTCTTCAATTTGTGACATGTACTCTTACAGTACCGCTACATGTAGGTGCTGGCACAAAGTCAAATAACAGATAAATCGGGTCTGATGAATGAAGACTAAGCATACATATGTGTTATCTATTGCATATGATGACTCATCCTGGCAAGGCTATGTACAGCACATAACCTCATAATCAGCTAGTCTGCAAAAGGAGACCCTATACTGTAATTCGATTAGTTTTAAGTAGTGCTGTTGACCAATTGTTACAAGGGGGCGAAGGGGCCTAGGATATCTTATAATGGATTAATGGAATATACTTCTAGCATTTTGAGAATAATTCCTTGTAGCAGTATGGTGGTGTGTGTGTAACTGTCATTTTATTTCATTGAATTAGTGCGGAATACATTATTTCTTCATGATATGTTATCATTTTGGCTAGATATCCTTTATGCACATTTTTGCCCTACGTATAAATTGATAGATTCCATGTTTAAACTTCAAGGTAGATGATATGTAATATTTTTTGTTTAAACATTTAATAATCTACCATGATAATTTTGCTAGCCATCCACAAATCGAAATCATTAAAAGAAATTGTGAACCTATATGTATTTTCAGCTTCTGCAAGAAAAGAACACTGCTATTTTTTTTCTCCATTTTCCATTTTTCTTTCCTTTTTTTGGGGGGGGGGGGGGTGGTGTTCATTACCAACAGGTGACTGTAATTACCGTAGATACTGTAGATACATTTTCCCTAGAGTAATATGAACCCCCAAATTCTGTGAAATGCATTTATTATGTAAGGTCCATGTACATGTACATGTTAGCTCTTCTTTCAATGATGTGCTTGTGAACATCTGACGAACTCACATGGTAAGGCTAGCTTCACATAATACGCCAGCTGTAATTAAGTGAACATATCCTACATGATTATGCTAAACATTCATCTGGAAAAATACACCTGTATGACATGTAGATGGAATGTGACCATGACTTCATGTACATGTAGCATACCAATTACCAAGGCCGTTTCAATAAGTGAGTGTATTCAAATGATAGTACCCTTAGACTACTGAATTCTCTCATTCTCATTGGCTTAAGACAGGAATCACCTGGTTCCTGTAGGCAATCGGTTAATAAACTTGTCTATTATTACTCTGTGCAGACAATCTTAAAGTATGTATTTACATAGATGCATTTCCTTCTGGATCTCAGGAGGTCAAAATGGTGACATCTAAAATCTGATTTAGAAGCTTTTCCAAGCATTATTTGTAAAATAACAATGTTATTATTTTAAAGATATATTTGTGGGTGTGTCATGCAATCAATGATATCAATAGGCCTATTGATTGAGTGTATACCTGTGCATATATTTCTTATATGTAGATTACTAACATATATTCAAATTTAAGGATGTTTCTCTCATGGGACCTAGTGATGAACTATTCCTAAAAATTGTTATTAATGAATGAAGTACAATACTTGGAATCCAGTCTGCATACCGTACTTGTTGCTATATTGGGCAAGCCTCTGACAAGCTTTCAGGTTGTCAAGAGCTACCTGTGTTTAATAAGTATGCATAGAATTTGAATATATTATTGATTATTGTGCATTCCTTCTTATAGATACAGGACCTGTATCACAGGTATTTGCTATGTTGTTACTATGTAGGAAAAGTGTCCAACAATTATGTACAGTATGTCTACACAGAAGCTTCTAACTGGCCACTTAACTAAAGCTGTGAAACACTTTCTAGAATACTGTAGACCTGTTTTTAATGTATTTTAATTGTGCATGTTTCCCCCCAATAAATGCTATGCATAATAATATTAATGGCATCTCTATGGATAAAATCCACTTTGCATTCAAGTTGATGCTATGTTTGGAAAACCTCTGGCAAGCTCTTTAGTTTTCAAAAGCACCTTTTGTTCAAAAAGTATGCATGGAATTAAAGTAAACAGGTCTGTTCATTTCTATTATATCGAGCAGTCCTGCATATCTTAATTCGTGAAAGTGCATGATGCTGCACCTGTAAGTGCAATGCCATGAACAATTATTGACTTTCTTATTTTTGTCTTTATTTCTCAGGAAATCAACTGAAATCAGGAAGTTTGCCTTGTCTGAAGCTGTGAGCTGGACCTTCTACCAAACACAGAGTTACAGGAGTCTATTTTTAAGGAAGAGTCTAATTTTTCACAACAGAGAGTCTATTGAGATCTATATGGAAACACCACAACCAAAATACCTCAAGGAAAATTCAACAATGATTCTGACAATTAAGTTCTTATGGAATCAGTAACTGACGCTGCCATATATTCTGCAGGACCAAAAATTCAACAAGAAGAAATATCATAAAATTTAAATATTTTGGTATGAACAAAGTTATTTATCATTCTTCAATGACTGTTTTCATTCACTGGTACTTTGACTTGTCTGTAAAGAGAAATATTTTGAGCCGATAGAAGGTTATTTGTGAATGTTATGCCCTATTTTTGGATGTTCTTGTGCTTGTTGTTGGAGGAACGAGATATTTGACAACCATCTTCTGTGGGGTTTCATCTGTTATCTGTTGCTGAGGCGATGCGCCTAATTCAGAGCACGGAGGAAAACAACAGAAGTGCTTGTTGGATTGGGACCGTTGCCTTGGCGACGCGATCGGAGGAACCACCGTGTGATTTCGCCATCTCCTGGATCCGTTGGCGACGAAATTCGCAAGGATATGCAGCTAACACTGGAACTTCCCGTTGTTAATCCGTACGCGGCTCCACCAATACTTCGCATTATGACCAGAGAGACGCCCATCGGCTGTCGACGAACGCGGCTTATGAAACCAGAGGTTCTGGCCAAGACATTGGGCAGCGCCCTCAACAGCCAAGAGAAGCTTTTGTTGGTGGACAGTCGTTCATTTTTGGAATACAATGTGGAACATATCCAGCATGCCATCAACATTACAGGCTCCAAGCTGGTCAAGAGACGCCTTCAACATAATAAGGTGAGTTTGGCCTGCGGCCTGTACCTTTAAAGCCCCACTGTCCTACTTGTATCTACTTGCTCCCTCTATATAGAAACCTTCCCCAATCGGTGCCTGTTGGTCCCCCATGATCCTCTTTTTCTTATGTTAGTTGAGAGCTGAGTTAATGAGATAGCCACCTGTCAGTGACCTCGCTGTGTAGTCTAATCCCTTCTGGCCCAGTAGTATTGACGGTCTTTAACTCTCGTAATTTTTAAAAACCGCAAAGAGTAGTGGTGAGCTGCCTCGTTACTAAACCAACTGTAAATGAATGTTAGATGGAATTAGTCATTTTCACATTTGGTTCAAAATGAATTCATACTGAATGAAAACAATAATAATAATAGGCATTTCTATAGCGCCGTCTATCTAGAAATTCTATTCCGAGGCGCATTCATTATTACCCCCGGCTTTAGCCTAGCTGCCATTACAGCGCTCCAGCATTTCAAGGAATTAATTCCAGTCAGGTACCCATTTACCTCACCTGGGTCGAATGTAGCAAATGAAGATTAATGCCTTGCCAAAGGACTAGTGCGGTATCAGGGATTGAACCATGACCATGATGGTGCATGGATCTTTTTTTTAAATCCTTGGGACAAAGAAGATTAGGCTTATCCTGTGATATTGAAATCTTGTTAAATCAGCTCAATGAAACATAAGAATACAAAGAAGATAGACCAGCAAAATTACCTACACTTTCATTATACTTCTGATTAAAGCCTATTTATGATTTTTGTAAGCTTCACAACTATTTTTGGGGGTCAAATTTCTTTATTTTTATTGATTAAAAAAAAAGATATATTGTTAATTGTACATTGCTGTGAAATCGTTTTCTCCTGCAATGGAATATTAAACAATTAAGAGGTCAAAAGTAATTTCCATCCGTTGCTGTTGGAAGGTGGACCTGACCTGTGAGTGAAGTTGTTGGGGGTGTTCCCCCAGCCGTCAGTCAATAACAGCAGTCCTATGAGTAATTAATTACACCCAATCTAACTTCCATTTAGGAAGATAAGCATGAGTCAGGGGTAACAGAGATCTCATTTAGGGGTGCAAATTGCGCCCCACATCTTACCCTCATAGCCCGATCCCTTTGGTAATTTTGTCAAGCTGGGTTTGATTCCGTGGCAAATTGGAACCATTAGCCAATTGCTCATCCAAAGTCTTATTAGACTTCCTGGCTTTTTACACAGCAGAGTTTTTCTTTACTTTGAAAATTAGCAATCAAGGCTTATATCATGTGCAGTATTACTAACAGATGCAAAGTGCATTGGGTTTTTATTATTGAGAGTTGTTGTTAGGATGGTATGCCAAAGAACAAGTGATTTCAGTACACTAAATTTTGCAATTTGGTGAATAGTTCGTTTTTCTGTTCACTGTAGGGAAGTTTTAAAAAAAGATAAAAGGGAATTAGAGATGTCATTGTAAAAGTTATTTTTCATCACCTGTCAAGAGTGTGACTTGCGATTGAATTATGATTTTTGACAAATTTATAAAGTTAACTTCCGTATTGAATGTTTCAAAACACATATGCAGAATGTATTACTAGTTGCTTTGAAAGAAAGAGACTATGCAGTTATTATACACTGTACTCTGTGGAAATTATGGGATGGGATATATCAGAGATTGAAGTTAAGGTTAAGAGTTGAGAAAGGATTTGGCGGAGGTGAAACAATGAAATGATGAGATCTAACCAAAATCCTCACCAAATGCTTGTTTAGTCAACTAAAGTTCGCTTCCTATTTAAATGACTTTCAGGAGTCACAACTGAGTTCTCTTTGGTTCAATCCACAAGCTAAGGGGTTAATTGCGAGTCACCAAATCAATAAGAAAAGAGAAGAGGACCAAAGACAGAAGAAGAAGCAAGAGACTGCTGGAGATGGTTATGATAAACTTCTGAGTAATTGTCCCGTTCTTCCAATTTCCTGAAGGCTCGCAACAAAAGTGAGAGTGCAATTAACCGAACAATGAATTTGACTGGTAAACTGATGGGGGTAAATGAAGCGTACAATGACTGAGAAGTGAGTAGTAATTGGAGTTCATAATAGGCTGGGTAATAGTGATTTAATTGCCAACAGATACCGGTTTTACCAGGCAAGTATGCCGCCATGGTTGGTGTGCAGCGTCTCTGTGGAGATGGGTGATGATGGTGGTGGAAGGCGGGTGTGAAGTTTGGTTTATAAATTATGAAAATTGAGTTGTTGAGGATTTATTGAAAAAGTTTAAAAAATGGATTGATGACAATGAGCAGTTGAGCACTGGCTGATGGTTAGATGTGAGAAGGTGTGTAGAGTTAGGAGACAGAGACAAAAGGAAAGCTGTATGGAGATGAGTCATCAGAAAAGAGGGAGGGAAGGAGGAGGAGGAGCAGAAGAAGGATTTGGAGTAAAGGAATAGGGGGATGATGAAAAGGAGACAGTATAGGAAGAGAAGGAAGATTGAGGGGAGAAGAGGAGTAAATGGAGGGGGAGGAGGAGAATGAAGATGAAGATGAGAGGGAGATGAGGAAAAGAAGAGTGGGAGTGATAGAAAGAAAATAGAGAAGGGATAAAGCACAGAGAAGAGGAGAAGATTGTAAAGTTTGTAAATGTGTTTTGTTCCCTGCACCATGGTGATTGAAATAAGATAACTTCACAAAGAAAAAGAAATAATGGAGCAACTAAAGACATGACAAATATCAATACCTGTAGAAAGAAGAGCCCTACACAGTATGAAATTATTTCATTGTTAGACACTAGAAAGCAGTGATTAATCACTTTTGAACCTACAATGTCAAAGGCATTTCTTATACCTGCATATATCTTGAATAGGGTAGTTCTCTAGAATGCAGTTGTGTCTCCTATGAAACGAAATAGAGTTTACTAGATGGGTACCTGTGGAGTTGTATGAATGATTGATGCATCGTATATATGGGGCGGAACCTTGTGAGCGGATCACTCTAAATGAATGACGATGAAATGAAAGATAGAGAGGTGAATGTGGTGAAAGAAATTCTCATTATGGTGGAATTTGCTTTCATTTTCACTGAATTCTTTTCAGGATTTGTCAACCATGAAACTTGTGCTTCCTTTTCCATTTATGATGGAATCATTCAGACTGGAGACCCAGTTCTCAAGCCAAAATGGAAAGAAGAGATATTAATATTTCCATTTATATCAAAATAAGTTTTAAATTAAACAAAAAACTGTTATGCCTTGTTGAAAATAAAATATCGTAACCAGGACAATTAGAATTAATCTGTACACTGTACAAGTAGAGATTTATTTTAAAGGACTCAGTAGGGATGACAACAGATCTTTATATGCAATGGCTGCAAAATATACATCATAGACATACACTGCGATGCATGTTTTGCAGGCATTTGTCATCTTTTCAACTCCAGATCTTCCCTTTAAGCTGACTCCTAGGATGGAATGTTATTTGGATGGTCAAATTTGTTGGTCAAGTACACAGTAGCTCTATGTAATGCTACCAGTGCCATTTGAGGTTAGGTGCCCGCGGTGACTCATGAACACAAACATCTCCTTACCTAGTGACCTGCAGGCATGAATATTCATGAGATATTTAAATGAATTAGCAGGCTTGCTCTTGGTTAAATGCATGCCCTTGATAATTAGTTTGACATTCAGAGGCTCATCAGCATGCGCATATGATATTAAGTACATGTAAATTGATGAGGACTATTTTAAAGTTGACGATTACATTTGATGGGTACTATTATTAAGTTGAGTATACATGAATATTCATGAACATGAAGATTTGCATATGATCATGTACATTTCATCAGCTGAGCCCTGGAAGGGGAAAGACATAAACATGAATGTTTTCAGTGAAGAGTTTGTTAGTACATGTACATGTACATGCGGGGAAGGGGTGTAGTACCTTCTCCATATATATGCAAACTGAAAATGGGGTGATGGCATTATAAAATAATGAATATGCATACATGTATATATATGAATAGTCATGAATATTCATCATTCATTTAAATACACTCCCTTTCTTGGTGTTAATAGTATGCATGCATATCTTTTGAGTCAGTTTAGCCATTGTGTGAATTTGATATGGTCGTGAATCATGATCAAGCCATGCATCACTACACTAGTCATATCCCTATAGATATTCATGCTGGGATTTCCCGACCATTTCAAATAATCATGAATATTCATTATTTACCCTCTATTTTTGTGATGCTATTTTCTGATAAAATAACAAGACAAAATAAACATAAGACTTTCTTTTGGACAAATTAAGTACCCTATTTCATGATGCAAATCAGCTGCTCTACATCAGTAATTAGAATTTTGAAGTTGAATTTTTTTTATATAATTTGACATGATGTTCCCTTTATGTGTGAATATTCAAACAAGCTCATGAATATTCATCATTCAAGGAAGCCCATCCCATTACTGTACCAACCAGTATCTATTCTACACGTGGAATGCATAAATCTCCCTTGAGTCACTAACATCATTGTTGGAATATGATAGTATTGAATCATACCGTTCCCAGCTATGGCTACAATGTTAATTGGTATATCATTTGTTGACCACAAGATAGGTATAAGGCATGCTATGAATGTGAGATATGTTTTGTTCGTGATCTCGAGTGCAAGGGTGAAATTATTCAGATTTTTTTTCATTTCTCAGAAAATTATTTATGCATCATTGTTTGAGATTCGGAATTCAAATTGATTGTGAGCACTGATCAGAGCTAATTATGGGAGTAAATCACAAACATGAACAGAAAGATAAAATCAGAAAATATATGTGATACAAGCGGGAGCTAAAGGAACAAAGCGTGCAAAATAATGACATTGTATTATTTTTGCGCTCACACTGATATTGTCTGATTTCGGCTTTTTGTTTATTCTTGCGATTTACTCCTATGAGTCCCAGATGAAAAGCTTTAGTGCGTTGTTTTTTTAGCTATTCTTTTATTTTGTAGTACCCATAATCTCTTTAATTATATAATTGTGATGAATAGAGACTATATGATTACTGACGTACATGACACGTATATACATTGATTGTAACCCCTGTTAAAGCCCATATTGAATGTAATGTAATTGAATTTATTGATCAACCTGTCAGGAATTTTTTGTCCATTGGTTGAACAATAACAAAGATCTTTTCACAGCAGAACAATGCGTAACATGCAACCCTGTAAACGATCATCGGATCGGACGCCAATACCGATCCGATCAGGGGTGATCGGAGAATAATTTCCGATCGCCGATCAATTAAAATGATCGGATTTTTTTATTTTTAAAATGACGAAAAATGTCAAGTTTTTGGCTATCAAATGCTCAAAAAAAATTCATGGCTGGGATTATTTTGTCATTTGGAGTTGTTGTAGACCATGTTTGTTGATATGTAGTGCCTTTTCATGACTTTGAAATTAATAATATTGGTCTAAGAGCAGAGGCAAAACATGCGGGCCGCCATCTTGAATTATAATGTAGGTATGCAGTATTTTATGTGCAGAAAGAATATCAAATATAAAATAACATGGAACCTTTAATATTCCTCATTACAAACAAACAAATCTGGATGAGAATTTGAGAAACTAGGAATCAATTTGACTTAGGCTAATGTTACTAAAAATTCTTCTGTATTACAAATTACGAAATGTTATAAGATAATTTAGAAGGAGCTGCCAGTACATTATGAATGTATGAAATGGCTTTTAAAACCACAATCACCAAGTGGTATACATGGAGCGCAAAGCATATTGACTCTAATGTATCAGTGCGATCATGAAACCGGGCATGCTATGGTCATATTCATATTTTCCGGTATCTTATGCATCAACGCTGCATGGGGGAGGGAATAGGGAGCTATGCATAGTGCGTTCTATACACGACTCTTCATATACCTGTACGAGGGCAGCGCGATTTAATTACAAAGCTGATTGTACTGCACGGAACCAGAATTATCTGGTGCAGAGTGGAATACTGTATGCTGTGTTATGTGATGTTTTATATCATGAAGTGGGATTTCATCTTATTAATAGACTATACATGTAGAAGGATGTATGATGTACATGTAGGGTCTATGTGTAGGCATATATGCCTTATATGTACAATGTAGCATGCTTTATTAGGGCTATTTAAATGTTTCCATTATTTAGAACAATTTGCATCAAAATGAAGCCTAGTATATAGAACTATAATGACGCTTCACTATTCTATTCAAAATATTTCATGCAAATTTACATTGCCTTATGAACATGGACATGCAATCCTTGTAAAAAAAAAACAACAACATATTATTAAAAGGTGAGAGAACAAAACTTATTAGGCCCTCTTGATTTTAATAATGTAACTAATTGATTTATGATAATCAATGAGTCCTGCATGTACATGAATATATAGGCCTATATGATATAGAAGGCAAACATATCAAACATATTTTCAGAGCTGCATATATCATCTCTTGAAAGCCAAAAAGATTTTTGACAACCAAAATACTAGTTGTTACTTCCTTCTGGGTCTCAACAGAGGATATCATATTGTCTGAAAAATGCCTTTAATATATAGCGCTTTATTGCTATACTCCCCAGTAAATTTGTCACTGTGCATTAAAAGCCACCATGTACATGTACATGTATATTGTACATAATTCAATGATAATTTCAGGTACAATTCTTTCAACGTTTTATCTCCTGCCCAACAAAATGTGCCTGTATCTATTCTATTATGAAATAGTCTGTAAATTGCAGACTTTATTTAATCTCAGCCCCAGTTGAGAAAAATATATAGTCTTGAAGGATTGGGCAAGAAAAAGGCTCTTTTCTGCATTCTCGTTTAAATAAGTTCTACACTTGGACCTATAAATGATAATGTATGTATACTTTCAGATGTCTTCTTCAAAATGAATGAATGAAAATCTTTGCTGGAAGGAGTTGAAAAGGGTTTAGAATGCAGACTAGGCATGCACAGGTTCCCTTGAATACATCCATACACACACAGTACACACACACAGCTGTGCAATACATATTTGAGTGATGAGTCATAGCGCTGAAGGAAATTTGTAGGTCATCTCTCATTTGCCACTCAGTGCTAGTCTACTCTTCATACCCTAACTAGATGTTTCCATTTTGCGTTCATGCCCTTTCAATGTAAAAGTGTGTAATATTCATAATGGCCTTGGTATTTCATTTTCCACATATTGAAGCAAACTTAGGTATTATTTTCATGTACAGGAATTACATTATTACACAGATATTAAACAATTAATTAAAAAAACCTCAAGCATTTTTATTTGGTGTGCAACAATGATTTTATGAGATGTGAAAAATGCTGAGAAGTATTCTTTCTTCTATATGAGACTAGACTTCATTTTGGAAATTTTGTTTTTTGGCTTCCATGTTTTGTGTTTCTATACCCAGGATGCAAACATCTGTTAAGAGTGAGAAGGACTATAGTACTATAGTATAGTAGAGCTAAGGCCAGAGTTATAATGACCTTTTGGCACTCAGCAGATGGCATGTAGATCTTTATGTACAAGTAACTTGTGAGTGAAGTTATGGCACTACATGTATACATGACTGTATGCATACATGTATAGGCACTTGTCTGTTTGGAACCAGAAGGGTGTTGTTAAAGGTAAAGACCAGTATTGGAAACGCCCCAATTTAAAAAAAATGAAATGGAAGCTCTCATTACCAATCATGTGAAAGAATATGTTTTGACTAATACATGATGATAACAATTTTGTCGGGAAACCGCCTACTAATTGATATATTTGGTAAATTAGTTTATCTATTGTTATGTGATAGATAAAACGCACGTGTC
>JARBES010000121.1:12819564-12831714 GCA_030265145.1 Strongylocentrotus pallidus
AAAAAAAAAAGAAAGAAGAAAGTAGTACACTTGAGGTATCTTGTGTGTAAACCTGCATTCACAATGAATACAGACACAAACGATGGAACCTTGCTATAGAGAACAGTGACAATTATAGTTAATCTTGATTGATTCTCATTTTGTTGTAATATATCTTTTATTATCAGGTTTTAGCCCTGGTATAACGGATTTCAAAGAATGTGAATTCCCTGATGCAATTAGTTTGTAATACCAAGGTTCCATTGTGTAAACATCCATGCCAAACATTACACTAATTGGCACCCCCATTCACTAACTCACGCTGTGTTGGCACTTACTTTTTTACAAAAAAGATTTAAAAATATTATGAAATCCGGCATTGAAATGGTAAGTAGGCCTTTGTGCACCGTACTAGCAGAATTGAGCAATTTTCTTCTCACAACCAAATGAAAAATAATATGTGTATTGTGAATGAAAAATTAAATGAAAACTTTATCCAACAACTTCTAATATGTAGAAATTAATTTGTAAGAGGAATTTGAGCATGCATGCAGTTTATACCCAAAGCTAGTATTATTAGTATACTGTGCAGGCATGGAACTTTTTTGTTTTGTGACCTGGTTCCTTTAAAGAGAAGGTCGAGTTCTGGCAAGGGGTGAAAAATAGTTTGTGAGCGTTATCCTTGTTATTATGCAAGTGTGGAAGAACATCAGATAAAACATGTTCCCTAAAAAGCATGGCTCTTCAAATGCCTTCATATTATAAATAACATAAAATTATGCCACATGTTCGTGTAGTCCCATATACATCTTTTTGTGAACAGTGCTTATAACTTTATCAAGACTGGGCCAAATTTCTCATCATTTTGATGATTCCATAGCCTTGCAGTACACATCAATACTTATATGCTACACGATTTAGCGTTTCTGATCGATTCCACACCGTATCTGATCGATTCCACACCGTATCTTTTACAATGCAATCGCATGACTAGAACTCAACTTTATCTTTTAACATTTTAGCTCACTTGTATATTTTTTCCACCTTTTACGTAATATATATTAACATGTTAACATCATCTAATTCCACACTAATTGCCACCCATCTACCAGCACATGCACCTGTATGCATGATGTCACCGCCGTCCTCCAATAGCAATGGAGATGTACAGATCCTTGAGCACACAGTAGAGCTGCCCATAGTGTCACCAGAGCCCACAGTCAACTGCTCATGTTCTCCAGAATCATGTACATGTAAAATGCATGGTAAGACATGTGTGTGGTTAAGATTTGTGCACTTGCCACAGTTGTGGGTTTCATCCAGCACTGGTGTGTGTAATATTTACCACAGTTGTGTGTAACATTCCCTATTTCTACACGTGCCACAGTTGTGGGTTTCATCCAGCACTGGTGTGTAATTTTTACCACAGTTGTGTGTAATATTCCCTATTTCTACACCTGTCCACAGTTGTGGGTTTCATCCAGCATTGGTGTGTGTAATATTTACCACAGTTGTGTGTAATATTTACCACAGTTGTATGTAACATTCCCTATTTCTACACTTGCCACAGTTGTGGGTTTCATCCAGCACAGGTGTGTGTAATATTTACCACAGTTGTGTGTAACATTACCTATCGGTGATTGTGGGTTCAATTCATGACATTTGTGTGTTCTGCACCTGTTATAATACTCTGACCTACACTCCGTGTTAACCTACCTTGATGTACACTAACCACAGCTGTGTGTTCCACATATTCCAAGAGTGTATGAACTGCAGTTTAGGAATCTGTGTTTGATGAGTTTTAAAATCCATTCTTTTATTTGCAACAAGTAATACTACATCACTGTGGTCACATGACCACAGCTGTGAGCTAGGGTCACAATATTTGTTTGTTGTTGTCGGGATGCTGTGATAATCTTGAGCTGGTCAAACTTCCATAATTACCACAGTATTGTGTGAACCCAACAGTATTGGTTCTGCGGATGATATTTTGTTGCCTGTAAATTTATTTATGAAACATCACAGACATTGGGTGATCTCCTCTTAATTTGTGAACTGTGGTACAAATTTTTTTTTTTTCTTCAATCCCCCTTCCCCTTAGCACAGTCTCAATGTAAAAGTTCCTTATGTGGAGTTGATTTGTAAGCATTGGGTCTTTAGATGTCTATCTTGCACAATAATGTATCATAATGATAAATTGTGGAATGACATGTGGTGACATATTTATATTTGCATTTTTGCAGTCAGAGTTGGTACGTGGGTTTTAAGTGCAATTGTTTCTGTAACTTGTAAGATCATTGGATGGTCTTCAAGTGTTGTCATCACTATATCAAGAAATATCAAGAATAACAACACTTTATTCACCTTACATTAATTTGTTTTTATATCATAAAAATGTTGCTCAAAGAAGTCAATGTTTTAACCTGATGACATTTTATTGATATAGATACACTGCTCCACATGTGAGTCCTTCGGGTGTTGGTTTTTGTCTGGAGATGTTTTATAGAAATGTTTGCTTAAAAGCCTCATGGGAGTGTCAGTACCTATTCTTAGCACTCGATCTTTCGCGAAGTCTTTTGATTGCATCAGGTTATAATATCTTTTCTGGGAGACATCCTATTTTTCAACTACTTTCCTTTCAATTTTATTTAAAATCGAAAGAAAGTAAGGTTTCATTATTTTCTTTTGAGTGTGTGTGTGTATTGGGTTTTCACAGACGTGTATCAATCAGATATGATTATTTACGTCTGGGGACTGACCTTTGAACGTCACCATTCGAAAGACGTGACTCAGTTTCGAACCTGTGTCCTCGGCTGAATCAGTTTGTAACTTCCACTTTTAGCTGGATTACAGGCACACGCCACAATGCCTAGTGTACTGTTCTGGTCTAGTCTTGTCCACAAACTTCTGTAGGATTTTGTTTTCAACAATCCGACATGTATCTAGTGTTAAATGTTTTGTGCTAAAACAAGTGTGATTGGAACAAAAAGGGTTTGAATTTTATTTTTTGGTGAATGTTGTGAATTTGATATCATATAGGTATTGAAGGACAGTAAAAGAATTAAAGTAAGTGATTATAAACCCTTTCATACCAAGGTAATTCTACCTAATGTAACTGTTTGGATATCGATAGACAGTCGACTAGCAAAAAAGAATGTAAATTAATTCCCTTGAAGAGAAGCTAACCAAAGAGAAAACACATCCATGTAAGTTTATATGTATGTGTATACTTAAACTGTGTGCTACTTACTTTTGGCAGAAATAGTGCTCCGACATTTACTCTAGTGACAGTTGCTCCAGGTTTTTATTTTGTTTATACTATAGATTGAGGGTTGCAATGGGATTTTAGGTTAGGTTGAGGTGTGGGGCCAGAGGGTTAGGTATACTGTAAGGCCCTGGGTTCAAGTTGGACACTAGAATAGTGTATGAAATAAACAATGATCAGGTGTCACAGGCAAGTGTCGTACAACAAGCAGCAACATCACAATGCTTCTTAACAGTCAAAGTGAACCCAAGGAAATCTCACTTTAATGGAAAAAAGGATTTACATGTAGCATTGCCACAGATTACACAAATAATGTAAACTGCATGTAATCATTGCAAGGACCGGTGATGCCTCCAAGAAAAGATTAATATTTATAACAAATAGATTCCTACAACAAAACGTAACATTTTAAAAGCATTTGGTGCCCAGAATGCAGACCCTCTTTTCATGAACTTCAGTTATCGAAAACTGAGATACTGAATCTTGTGAATCTTTGAGCATAGGTACTATTAAAGCGCAGACAGCTTAGCGTTTGAGCGATTGTGCAAATAGTCCTTTGTAGGGCTTCTATTCATCCCCAGATACTCATCCGCTCTTTGTGGTTGCTCAAACACATTGGTGAATGTTTGTTGAGCAAACAGACTTGAAAAGCTTCTTGACAACTACCTGTTGGTAGTTACCTTTGGGGTGTTCCTTTGACGTACGGTGTTATTATAATGTTCTACTAAATATGACTTTATAATTGTATGCAAGCTGCTAGCTGTTTGTATTGTTTAATCTCCTTTTCAAAAATAGCAAATCCAGAAAGGCTTGACATGAATTTGTTTCTTTCCCTCTTGTATGGAATTTGATAGAATGTTCTCTTAATCTTTCCAAGTCATGAATTTACTATAATTCACTGTGGTTGGTATAGTACTATAGTTTAATTTCCTTGGGGTCTTTTTCTTGAAGGGTGGTAAATCAAATAATGTTCTAACGTACATGATTAATGAAAATGTATGCTTTATTGGTAACTGTTGATAAAAGTTTTATAGTTTCCGAACAGGGTTCCTTTGTTAGAAATGCGTCAAGGTTCCGAAGATACTTTAAAAGATATAAATGACTGGTATAGAGTGCTCATTTATGACTTCTGATGTTACATTACCAATGGTCAATACAAGCTTTACAGTCTTTAATTTTGTTTGTATGTACTACAATAGTTGACTGGAAGCCTATATGCTCAGCATATCAAACAAAAAGTTCATCCCTATATTCAATTGTAGTGCATCTATGCAACTCATGCTGTTTGATTACATTAATGTGTTTTATTATAAATTCAAATGCAGTTTGGTATCATATCATATTTACCTGTATAGCAAACAATATGTTTGATTGTTTATAATGGTAATGCTTGTAGTATATCATGCAGCAAAATTGTCATGCATATGTATCGTTGTTCATTGTCAAATATTATTTACACCCTGGTTTGTTGAAAGGTATTTTGCCTCCAAATTACATCCATCCCTCATCATGATAGCATGTATAAGCTTGTACTCTTCATAAAATATTTGGATTTTGTAAAATTTGTGAGCTTAAATATAACTTGTTTATATACCAATCTGTAACAACCCATGATGGAAACTTAAAAAACAGTTCTGAATTACTTGTAAGTGAAACTTACTATTTATTTGTGGTTAGATTTTGGTTGCTATATCTGACAGTTTTTCACTTTCTAGATGTTGCTATTGCATAAAAAAAACCTGAAACTTTTGCTTGCATGAAATGTTGTGAGTGCATGGTTTAGATTCATGAAAGTTTCATGCCATGAAATAATTGGTTACTTTGTTTACCTGATTGCTAAGAAACGTGCATGCTTGTATAAAGTAAGTAACCAGGGGACCAACGCTTTTAAGTCATCTCTGAGGGACCTGGTAATGAGGATCAATGCCTTCCCAAAAGGCACTAGCGCATTGAATTGTTTTTGAGCCTGGGACCTCCCGTTCACAAGACCACTGCTCTATCACTGAGCCATTGTGCGCCTCACTCAATTGAATTCCATTTGACACAACACGAGCTTCCTGAAAGTTCCTTGCCATGAAAATGGCAGTGGTAAACTATTTGCGACAGTACATGTATGTTGTATGATTTGGGATAGAAAAGAGGAAAGTGAATGCGATGGCTCATCCAAAATGAGAGCATTCATACTGATTGTGTACAGAAGAGTTATTTCTCATACTTGATCACTATTCAGCTGAGCCTCTTATGCGATACCAGGGGGGTGCTTCACAAAGATCCTAAGTTGAACCTACCTCCAAGTTGGACTTAGCAATTATGAAAAGCCGTTAGCATCTTTGAAAATATTTTGTAAAAGTTATTCAAAAGGCATAAAATGTTGATTCAAATCATTCATGTTTTCTATTACCATGGGAGATTTCATATTTTTGATGTGGAATTTATGAAAAGTCTAAAATACTTAAATTTCCACTTTTTATTATATTTTATTTTAAGGCTACAAATGGCTCTCCATAATTTTTAAGTCCAACTTAGAGTTAAATTTAACTTAGTATCTTCGTGAAACAGCCCCCTGGGATGTCTTCGTTTTTTTTTGTAGATTCTTTTATTGACTGCATATTACTTTCTGAAGGTATTACCAATCTTTTGGTTTTTTAGCTTCCGATGTCTTCAAAGATAGGAATTTAAGTCTCATTTTTTCATTGTTCCCCCAGTCAAAACTCCCCTGGATCTGCTACGCCTCTCCAGCCTGCCTCACACCCCTACCACAGTGGCCTGGGATGAAGCCTTCAGTTTGGCCAGTGGAGATGGCCAATTTGAGGAAGATGATGAGGGTAATATCATCATCCCTGATGCCGTTGATGCTGCCAGTCTTGTCCCGCTTCACTTCATGGTGGATTATATAGAAGTGCTCCAACCTGAAGTATATGGTAAGTCCTGCTTTTAAAGCCAGTCAGCACTAGTATGGCCAGGGAGATTTGACCTCCATGCAAGGTCTCTGACAGGCGGTTATCTCATCAAATCAGCACTCAATTAACATAAGAACAAGGGGACCATGGGGGACCAATAGGCACTGATTAGGCATTGTTTGCTATATAGAGGGCGCAAGTAGCTATAAGTAGTGCAGTGGGGCTTTAATACAAGAAGGATAGTAGGTACGGCTTTCTTCCTTTGGCTGTAGAAAGAAATTAGCAAAGGTGATTTAAGATGTACCTGTGAAGCTGTAGACCATGGTTTAAATCACCAGTCAGTGTACTATTTGCAGCCAAACAGGGAAATAATAAAACTGACAAAAACAGTAAAACAAAGCAGAATAGATAATCATATCTTTTCGTGAATTTTTCAAACCAAAGAAGGCTTCCTGAGCTAAAAATGGAAAACAAAAGTAACCAGATAGTGAAAATATAATAGTAATACTCCTGCTACTACTACTACTGCTAATGATAATGGTGATGATGATAATCATGATAATGATAATATTACTATTGATGATGATACTGATGATGATAATGATAGGAATCATAACAATAATGAAAATATTAACAATATTAATAATACAAATAATAATACTACAAATAATAATACTACAAATAATAATAATACAGTGCTTTTATAGTGTATAATACTGCCATAGCATCTCTATTAGATCACAAAACTCTACTTGATATTTTCTTTTGTGTCTTGCCTCTTGTAGGTGAAGCTTTATCGACCAGTGCAGGTGAACTTGCCAATGTTGGGATCATCAGCGGACTCAAGGTCAAAGTTGATCGTCCTCTGAAGATTGAGAGACCCTGGATACCCAAGGTTCAAGGCCTCGATCGGATCAAGATTCAAAGCCCTCCTCCCGCTCCCATTCCAACCCCCCCAGTACCCACCCCTCCCCATCCTAAAGGTAAGTAACTAAGGTCTTCTTTAAAAAAAAAATCTAATCCTAATAGCAAAGTACTCCTAGCCCTGTTAAAGGTAAATCCAATGTAATATACAGCTGCAAAGCAGAAATATTAGAGAAGCAATCTGGTAAAAGTTTGAAGGAAAATTGGACAAGAAATTAGAAATTTATGAATTTTTCAAAGTTTTTATCACCATTTATATGGAAAGTTCATCTTACGGTTATCAGTAATGGCACTGTGATGTAGTTCTGAAATGACTAAACTGTAAAGTTTTCAAAACGTATGACTAGGAAGGGTCTTTTTTTTTGAGGACCTCTCTAATTTATTTTGAATAGTGGCCTAAGGGAGAATGTATTTGAGAGAGAAACAAAATTAATTATATTTTTGTACATAACAAACGGAAATGCGTCAATCCACTGACCAATAAGCAAATTTGAGATTCGCCTAGATTCAGTGATATCAAATTTTCAGAACTCTATTTATGGTTAGTCTTAATTTCTTATAAACTTTCATTAATTGTAGACATTGCAAAAAGTGTTTTGGTTTTGCTATACATAAACAAATAATAAAGGTACATGAAATAAAAGAAATGTGATTGTGTCTTCTTTTACTTGAGAATCAAGAGAACCAGATTTATTTATCAAGTTTGTTGTCAATCTGTACATGTAAGAGGTAAATCTAATTTGCATAGACATACATTAGCGGATTGCATGCAAAAGATATGTCATTTTATTGTTTCATACCTTTAATGAAGTTTCGTTTTATCCTTGTTTTTACAGAACCAACACCACCACCACCAACACCGACTCCTCCACCAAAGTCACCTACCCCACCCCCAAAGGAGCCTACACCTACACCTCCCCCTCCCAAGCCTAAACCCAAGCGTAAGGCAATCGTCAAGAAGACCAAGGCAGCCCCACCACCCCCTCCACCAAAGACCCCCACCCCTCAACCTCCCACCCCCAAGCCACCAACCCCCAAAATACCAACTCCTCACCTACCCACCCCTACCCCAACACCCCCTAAAGATCCCACCCCTCCCCCTCCTTCACCGCCACCGAAAGTCACACTTGGTAAGAACATGTGTTTTGTTCTTTTTTAAAATTCTAATCTATATTGAAAATTGTCATGATGGCTTTTCATATTACCAATACTTTTGTTTATCTGATATTTTTTTTCAGTTCATTAATTTTTAGCAAACTCCAAATTATTGTTGAAATGAAAAATAAAGTTCAATTAAATTACACTTTCCATTAATTGCTCAAAACTAAAAGTCTACATGATTGAAAAAAATGTATATACACAGGGTTATATTGCCCCTATAAGTACAGTATAAATACCCCCTCCTTTCCTGCAGTGAGTATTATATTTAACGGTGAAGATGGATAAATATTTCTGTTTCTTAATGCTTCAATTTATTTGGTTACCCTAAGGATAATTGAAAAGTTGGCATATCATGGTTTTCTTTGAAATTCATTTTTTGTCATGCCAATGTACCATCCAAGCTTCATAAATGTGATGTACATGTACTCGTGTACTACAACATGCTTCAACTAAATCAAGCAAAACAACAAAAATATACGATTGATTACCCACAATTATTAGAACGCTGATGTTTACCTTTAATGTTTTTTTTATTATGCACATGCAATGTCCATACAGTAGCTTTTGACTTTCCATTACCAAAAGGTAAAAAACAAAACTTTTTAAAGAATCTTATTCTTCTGGGCCTGAGTGAATCATGGAATAAAAGAGATTTACATAAGTTTTTTAATTCAGGAGATGGTGATGGTGAATTTAAAGGAGGTGAAAGGGGGAATCCCATTTTTCAGGGTTTATTTGAAACTTTGTAAAGCACACATTGAAAACCGGTACTACAACATGCACGGTACACTATAGCACTAATTTCACAACAATCTGCAAAAGAAATGTGTATGTGATTACATGTATTGCTAAGAAAGCATCAATATCTGTTGCCAGACCTGAGCAACTGTTCAGATATTTCATCTTTATTTTCTTTCCCACCACAAAATCTACTTGCCCTTTCCATCTAAGCATAGTCTATTCTAGAGTTGAGGAACATCTTTAACTTTAATTATACCTGACACTTTTAATGATGAATAACTTCTTTCTTGCATGCTCTATCTATTTCCAATCTATCTCCATCATGTTTTAGATATTTCTTCATTTCTAAGCATGCTCTCTCCACCTGTAGAAGGTGCACCATGTAAGAAAGAGTCTTTAAAGAGAACTTTGGTGGCTGGCTATGAATTGTAAAATCTAAAATTAATTCTCTTTTCTATATTGATACTATTATTTGTTGATTGGTCAGCTAGTGACCAACTTGTCATCGCCATCTGTTCCTTATTTCATACAAGTTTTAGCATCTTCAATATTTAGTCACATTTCTTCATTGATCTACTAAAGATTATACAAGTTATAACTATCTACATTCATAATCTTTCTTTTCTTTTTTCTTTTTCATTTTTAACTGGAGGGAAACAATATGGTTTCAAGTTATCTTGTGTCAAGTAATTTCATTTTCATTGTCACCATCTTGTAATAACCTGAGGATGGGATTTCAATTTTTCTTTCATCTTTTATTTTTCCATTCCATATGTCATTTTTCTTTTCTTTCATCATCCACGCCTTTCACTTCTTTCATCGGTATCAGAGCTTCCTTCATTACCGCCGGTGATCTACCGAGATCCAACGCCTCTTCCTCCACCACTCCCGACTCTAGTCCAAAAATGTAAATAAATACGTGAATGACAGACCGTGAAACCGTGACCGTGCACATTTTTACCAAATTATTTGCTTGCTGTTGCTTTTTATATGCACTTGAAAGCCTGCTGTGGAAAGTTGAACTATATATTATCTCTTTAAAGCCAGAAGGGTATTAAATCTGAAGAGAAATGATATGAGTTAATGCCCTTTTGGCTCCAAAACAGACGATACATGTATGCAAGATTGTGTAGCACAAGTTACCACAGCATTACAAGGTTCATCTCTTTCAATTCTAAGTAGCCCACTTTATTTATACTGTAAACTTTTGGGTGCAACGTACAGTATGATATGCACAACTCTAGAGCGATCCAAATGCATGCACATTTTCTGATAGATATGTATATCTAACAATGCATTGTCAAATAAGTGTTTTCTTCTTGCTGTTATTGATGCTACTTATTGAAAGCTGTTATTGAAAGCAGATAATTAGCATAATACAGTACATATATGAACTTTTTGTAGGACTTTTTTCTAATGCACCATTGAATAAATTATGTACATTTAGTTTTTGATTGATTGCTAAACTAGATATATGTTTGTTTGCTTGCATAATTGATTGTTGGTCTATTTTACTAATAGGCTAATTGGAAAGTGAGTGCAATCATGTCATTTGACCTGTTAAACAATTAATGTTTGCTTGATGATCCCGGCCCCCCCACTCAGTGTTATTTAGGGTACGCATATGCGTGTTTCCAGCACCCCCCTCCCCTTTTCAGCATAAGTCCGGTGTGTAAAGTCAATACGGGCAGATCTTTTTCTTTGTTACGAGCCAGAGATTTTGGGAACATGCATGCAGTCTCTCCTTTCCCGGAGTGGGGGCGGGTTGATGATTATCCAAATCTCTCTAAAGGACAGTCTTTGGCAGGAACTTTTTTTAATTATTAAAAGACATGCTAAACTTTTAATTCCAAACAAACAAAACTTGGTATTTAAGAATAAAGTTACATTTTCATAGAATACCAGAACTAGAAGTATAAATGAACTTTAAAACAACACAAATTCTTTGTAAATAACATTCCTCCACCTCAATGTCTTAAACATATCTAATGGCTTTGATCATCAGATTTCATCAATGATATCAGTTTCCCATGATATACCAAGTACAACTTTGAAAGGAGCTTGAAAAGTGCTTAAATTGAATCATGTAAAACTAACCTACAATTATCGGCACTAGTATTGTGTGTAAAGTAATTATCTACACTATATATGTCTACTAATTTACTAACTGTATTTACTCTGTTATTAATGATTATCTATCCAATACTAATCTCTGCAATGTGTAGCTTGCATGTACAATACACAGCTCTTATTTGTTGTTTGCTTTTAATATCTTACATTTACCAGTGAATACTATCTTCAAATATATTACTTGAATTGTTTTTGTCTAACCTTGGTATAAAGAGTCATGAAATCAACATCTTTAGGTTCTACCCACTACAAAAAGATGTCATTAAGGATACGTGGTTAGTATTTACTACAATTGCACAAGAGCATCTCAATTAGGCATAATGTTGGCTAAACTTTCACTGAGATACGTCAAAAAGGTATTTTTGATTACCGGTAACAAACATCATTAACTACTATGCATTTTGCGTTCCGGACCTGTCTTTTCGTGCTACACTGTACTACATTTCGCTATTAAAGCTACCTAAAATCATTTAATTTCAGAATAATGAATGTATTATCGTCTCCCTGTTATCCCTATAGCTCCTACTCCAGAGCCAACCCCAGAACCACCACCAGCTATCCCTACCCCTGCTCCGCCCACTCCCGCCCCTGTACCCCCTACGCCCTCACCGGAAGCCACAAGGAAGTCCCTTCCACCAGCTGAGAGGGATCCGTCATTCCTGGCTGAGATGGAGAGACAGCGGCTGGCAGAGGTGCGCAGGATGAAGGCTATGGCAGCCTTCGACAGCTTGAAGAATAAGAAGTTTGTGATTAAGAACAAGCCCATCCCGGAGGAGCTGACTTTCAGAGAATGTAAGTCTACATGTCCCTCTTCGTAAATTAAATCTCTCACGGTCTGTGTTTCTGTTTTCTCTTTTGATGTTAAAGCCCCACTGTACTCCTTGTAGCTACATGTATATAGAAAACAATGCCCAATCAGTGACCATTGGTCCCCATGATCCTCTTTTTCTTATGTTAATTGAGTGCTGAGTTGATGAGATAGCCACCTGACAGTGACCTCGCTGGGTGGTCTTATCCCTCCTGTCCACACTAGTACAGGCGGCCTTTAAA
>JARBES010000121.1:13353624-13371768 GCA_030265145.1 Strongylocentrotus pallidus
AATTAATTATATGTTTATACACGACATATGGGAGATCACGGTCACAATCTCGTGAAAAAATATAATAAAATACCTTAAAAGGGCTGTTGGACTCCGCTAAAATTTCTTAAACGTATGTTTTTTTCTTCTTGTTCTTGTTCTTGTTCTTCTTAGCAATTTAATAGAATGCCGGAGTAATACTAATTACAGTCTAAAGTGCTTAGATAAGTAGCATCAATATTTTTTTAAATCTTTATTATTGTCATCATTATCAATATAATTATTATTATTACTATTATTATTCTTATTCTCGATGTTCAAATGGTAAAAAGACTTCCTCTTACCCTTCTGTTTTGGACCTTCTCGTAGAATGTGTGATAGTTTTCTCTCATGTTGCTTCATCAAACCATTGTTGTTTTCATCACGATCCTCCTTCGCATCTAAATCCTTCACAAGATCGAAATCCTTCCTAGAATCCCATTTTCTCTGCAGCTCAGTGAACACCTCCATCGCTCCATGCTCTAATCCCGGAGTCTCATCGGCAGAGATTTTGAGCTCGGTTGCCTTGTTAGCAGCTGGCGGAAGAGACTCATCTTTACGATTGATATAATGAACACCAATTATAACCATCAGCTGGGCTGGCAGGAATATGAATACTAAAAATGAGCAAATTCGGCGTAGCCTGAATCTCATGATGGTAGAGTATACTATCCGCTTCTTAGAAAGTTCTTGAAGTGAAGTGATAACTGTGAACTAGAATTCAGCCTCGTATAAATTATAGCGATTCTTGTGCAGACTTTGTGAAGCTGTACGAACGAACACGTCGTCTGCTCCGGGTGCACCGCTTCTCTATGACATTGTGTGAGTGGGTGGGCGTGGTTGAGAAACTATTGTATACAAATTATATACAGCAGTGAGGGCATTAGTAAGAATTACCCACAGCAAGGTACCCTTGGAACAGTCTAAACACGCCCAAGGCGATAGCCAAGGGTGTTTTGACTGTTTCGAAGGTACCGAGTGTGTATTATTTGTCTTATAAGATGATGTTTTATTTGTTTGATAAAATGATGTTTTATAACATGATTTTACTAATGACCGGTCTTTAGAACAGTCTAACATAGCCGAGGGTGTTTGAACTGTTTTGAAGGTACCGAGTTTGAGTAATTTTAGTAATGCCCGAACAAAATGATGTGTATTATTTGTTTTATAAAATGATGTTTTATAGCATGATTTTACTAATGACCGGTCTTTAGTAAAACTACGTGATAGGCAACATAAATGCCCGGTCACGTGACGCTCTCAGCCAATCATTTTATTATTGGGCAACAACTTCATAGCAACTTCATTACGTTCAATGTATTTGAAGCCAAGTTTTTAAAAAAAAATAAGAAAATTCTGCCTGAATGTGCTGCTGAGGCCGCCTATTTCTGTATACTATCACGTCACATCGCTTAATATAACAATAAAACAAAAAACAAACGTTCATAATTCGCCCAATTAATTTTTTCAAATGTAGTAAGCTCAGCTAAGTTCGACTTTTGTTTATGAGGAATGATGAGATTTCAGTTTTGAAATCATGGGAAACTGGAATGGGATTCAGATGGTATCAGTAGCTTACTAGACCTATAAACACATTTGCAGTATTGCATGTTAACTCCTGCCACATAGTAGGGAATATCAGATTTGCGTGGACTGCTACGCGTGACGTCCTTTTAAGGCACTGACAGTCACGTGTGACGTGCCTTAAAAGGACGTCACACGTAGCAGTTCACTATGTCGACGTGCAAATCTAAAAGTCCCTAATAACTCACAGCGAAACACAGACTTCATAACATTTTCTCTATTAGTGCGAACCCTCGATTATTATGAATATAGTATTCTAAAATTAATTAAACTTTAAATAAGTTCTACGAGGTCTTGTCTGAAAAATATGTTTAAAAAGAAATATAGGCCTATGATCTGTCAAATAGAAATACGGATTTGTTTGGTAATTTGGTGGGTTTGTTTGTTTTAACTGACTGCTAAGAAAGCATGAGTGCGCTTGTAAGTGAGCAACCAGAAAATCGACGGTTTTAAGTCCTCTCCGAGAGACTTAGTAATGCGGATTAAGGCCTTATCAAGGGGCACTTGCGCATCTGCTTGGTTTCGAACCCGGGACCTCATCCCGGTTACGAGACCACTGTTCTACCATTGAGTCATCGCGTTGATTGAAGGTTCCGTCACCATATTCACAGACTTTCAGATCACGAAAAACCGATGATTCCTATTTCCAAATTATAGACATGTCTAATCACCCATACTTGGAAAGAGGAATAAAATCGACCTTACAACTTATTTGAAGTCTGAAATTAACTTAATTCGCAAATACTATTATGCCAGAATTTATCATTATGCGGATTGTATTGACATTGTCAGGCGTATTATGAAACGGTTTTGGTCTAATTACTGTACTTGAGTGACACGATTTATATTTCATCTGATAAACACCCGCTGGCGATAAGAAATTGGCACTTTAGGTTCATTGTTGATCACTAGACTACATCGTATTCAACAATACAGTGTTTAACTCCTGAAAGCTTGAATTCAACTCAACATCATTAGCTAAAGTGCAACTTTTATCAATAATAGCTCCGTTCAAACTCTTGACAGTTTAATAGAGTGTCACTGCACTTTATGAATGGATGCGTTATTGTAAGCATCCATTGTTACGCATCATCGTGAAAAGATGGGATACTATTTGACACATGTATTGGTATTACACCCCTGGATATTATCATAGAATAAACTGCTGATAAAGTAATAATGGATATGAATAGCGCTCATATCCATTCTACACTCAAGGTGCCTAGGCAATCAAGGTGCTTCACTATCAGCCAACCTATGTAGAAGTAGGGCTTTTAAAGTGCGTCCAAGAAAAAACGAGACCGGGAATTATAGATATTTTATCATAACTTAATTACATTTATAATTAATAAATGACACATGTTTGTAAAGCTCTTTCATTTGATGTAACTCATGTGAATCACATTCACGCATGAGTGATTAAAACAAATTGAAGAAAGGAAACAAAAAAGTTATTTGGCGAACTGTATCTGAATTTCAAAAAGAACCATCACATTTCCAGACAGTTCATTTTCTGCCCTTGCATACGACACATCAATCAGGTAAAATGAGCCAGGAATATCAAATTTCTGTTCGTTTAAAGTAATGCTTGAATTTTCATAATCTTATTAAACGAATTCGTTTTCAATGCATGGCTGCCTGCCGTAGCAACAAAAAAACTCCGTTTCGTTGACGATCAGCCATGCATGAAGTCTTTCGTCTGCTTTGTTGTTAGAAGACAACTCTCCCATTTGTCGCGTTTAAAAATATCTTGGGCACTCCACAAAAATATATTATCAATAGCATATTATTATAGGTCGTTTAAAAAAAGAAAAATCTACCTGGATCATAAATTTGTTAGAAGAATTTTTTTTAAATAGTAATTGTTTGTTTTGAAATAAAGCGGAAATTTATCCGGCAATACGTCACAGTAACATTACTGATTTAGCCAATTTAAATTAAGAAAAACAAAACATAGGAGACTGAAAGTAACATTTATTCTTATTATCAAAAAAGAAGAAGTAATTTTCGATTTACAAAAGCTCTCACATAGTAACGACACAGTGCAGCGAGAGGAAATCCCCTGCTGTGCGCTCTGTCAGGTTAAATTCCATTCCGTAGAGGGCGTACGGCTTGAAAGCAAGCACTACGTCATTACTTCGGAGATAGCACTTGTACAAATGACCTCCAAATACCCACATATCTTTTACACATGGAGACGTCCGTCACGCTTTGATCATTTCAGAATAATCACTGCCAATAGGATGAAGGTGCTTGATTAATAACATTTGTTTGCCATCATAAAATAATACTTCTACCTGCGTATCATAGACTGTACCGCCGGTGCATAAATGAATAATGATTAAATAACTTTCGTGAACACGTATCCAGCAGTCGCCTCGATAGGTTTTACAGTTTTGTACAAATTACCTTCATCTGCTCATGCACAGATAGAGTCTCCGAAGGGTCTATTAGAATTGTATTAGTGCAAAGTATACACCACGTCCATGGTTAGTAAACGTTTACATCGATCTAGCCGTAATATTGAATGATTTTCGAAGATTGTTAAAAAAACCTTTTTTGTTGCTTCTAATGATGTAGCCCAAAATATATCTACAGCCTGGTGTATCTGTAGGATTTAGGATAGGCTATAATCCTATTTCATACGGCGTACTTTTCTCACAAGAAGTGAGAGGCAATATCTTTTTATTATAGATGGTTTCCTCTATCACAAATAAAATAAGTAATTTTTGGGACCGTTCATGAAACATCCTTTATTTAGTAAACAACTATTCAATGAAAAATCGCTCAGGTCATTAGTCAATCAATGCCTCCATTACATTTAATCTGATCTGTTTTTAGAGGAGCTAAAAGGGCGTTAAGTCTTTGGAAATGTACACGAGTCAACGCCCTTCTGGCTATTAACAAACGTATTAAAACATATCCTAGCTCATGATGTTCAAAAACAAATTAGAGTCATTGCATTTATTTTATTATTTTGTTGTGTGCTCGCCCTACAAAGCAGTAATAGCCATTGAGTCCAACTCGGACCGGGTTACCCAAACTCTCCTAATCAATAGCACTGTTTCAGATATATTATGAGCGCCCTCTTTTGTGATCATAATCATTCTTAGCCTTTAAATTGGAGACCTTATGCAACCGAGCAAACCTTGAACTCTGCAAAGTAGCACTTACTAACATTGATATGATGTAATAGACCTTCATCATCTACTACAGGTATTCCAGAATGATTTAAATTACTTAACAGGACAATTTTATCCTTTGTTCATATTTTATGAGAGCACAAAAATAAATGAAACAGAATGGCGAAAGTTCTAAATGAATCGGACCAATAAAAAAAAATTCATGAATATTTGGAGTTTGAGATCACCAAGTCTTTGACAGCTCTCCAGTTTGCCGTCTACAGACTATCATTAATCCTCTCCATTCCTTCTCCCTTGGGGTACCACTCTCAATATATTATCGATTACATACTGAGACAAACAATTTGAAACAAAAGACAATTTAGTAATTTTGTGTGTTGAACAACATTTACATATACAGATTCAGACATTTTGAAGTTCATAAACGTCGTAGTTATTATAACTTTCAAAAATATTTAACCCTTTTCCCCAGATTTTTGTTCAAACATTTACTAGTCATCATTTTTCAGATTTGTCACCTTTATTTTCGAGTAGTTTTTAACCAGAACCTCTCAAGACAGTGTTATATTTGTATATCATCACTTGAAATGAACCAATAAATATCAATATCATGTTTACAATCAATTTGGTTCAGTTTTAAAAATGAACATAAAGACAGAAATTTCAAATATTGAATATAAGCACAAAGTCTCAGAGAATCGCATAAGCGTTTTGGAAATGCTGTAAAGTTATCATAGTAATTTACTATAAATTTATCTATAAAGTTATCATAGTAATTTGCTAGAAAGTTATCAGTACAGTTATCATAATAATTTGCTATAAATTTATCATTAGGTCTTGGTGTGGTGCACGAAGAAATAGTAACAACGATTAAATAATCATTCGAAACTTTGCAGCAACATCTCGTCACTGATTAAAAAAAAAATTGCTTTGAATGTTGACAAATGAAATGGGGAAAAGGACAATTCAACTTGTAATTTCACCTCTAGAACTCATGAGTCTCAAGTATATGATTAGCATGGATTATCAATCACGTCACCTTTCACTTTTCATGTTCACCCGCCTTTTCTTAAGCAAACATTAGATTGATGTGTTCTCCCAAGTTAATCATGAAAGCTATGACCAAAATCCTAATTCCAATTACCGATTACCATGGCAACATAGCCTTTATTCATATTCCATTCATTAGTTCCTATTACGGCATGCCAGTCAAGATAAATTCATTCATTGATAAGGCGGAAGAGTTACGTGCTAATGGGCATGCCTTCAATGTCCATGTCTTGCGAAGAAGGTTTACTTTGTCATGTATTTAATATACTTATTTATGATTCAATGATTATTGTGAATGATTTTACGTATATTTTAAGGATTTTAAATCAGAACCCTATAGACATTTCAAGTATGTTTCTCCTCTGTTTTCATTTTAATAATGAATATGAAATACTTATCAATTGTAAAGTCTTACCGGTGTTGTTGTTGACTATGTCATTTCAAAAGCAATATTGTTAGTGATACAATGCAATTTTTTGAAACGTGTGCTGGTAAGTTATTGTAAACATATGCAATGAGCCATTGACTGCAAAACCTTGTTGAAATACAATCATTATTGGGTTTAACGGAATTGAATACGAAACCACGTAAAGTGCTATTAATGCACATGATATGAACTCAAGAAAAATGAAGAAAGCCGTAGCTGAGTTAAAAGTAATTTTCCTTTTTATCCAGACAGGTGTAACAAAGTATCTCAATACAAAGCAAATTTCGATCTATGTATACATTTTTAACATTGCAGGTAAAGTATACAATTCTTTTTCCTCTTTTAATGAGGATGGTGTTGGTGTCGATTTAAAGGTACTTCAAAAAGTGAAGAACAACATTTCCTCCCTTTCATCTTTTCCACTTTCGTTTCTCAAAATTAATCTTCTATATAAGTTGAAGCCATTTAAATGGCAGTAGTCAAAACATTATCTATCCATCTTTCTCGGGTACTTTTCAACAAAAACAAATAATTTTTAATTTGATTCGAATAATGTTTAGCTTCATATAACTTCCCAACGGATGCCGACCGAATTTATTAAATTTAAAATTAAACAAACACAAAACATCTTATTAAACGAGAAGGCAACACTTTCTGTCAATTTTTTTTTTAAATCAAAAAATTATCATCACTGCTTCATGGGTAGATACACTGTTATTCAGAAAAGCATTAACAGAAAATACCAAGTAGTAGGAGAAAATCTTAGATACGCTGAACCTTTGGATTCATCATGCAATGAAATAAACATAAATTGCCTGTGTGATAATGTAATAACTTTTCCGTGAACAGTAGCTGGATAGGCGATCATATTGTCCAAATGCGTTGAGTTATACTAATAGAACGAGGACTTTACACTACGTCTAGTCTAGGAGGAGAAGGGCAGCTTACGTATATCGGTTACCATGGTTACAATCCATATGCAAGGTGAAATCCAGGTTTCTTTATCCTTTTTGTCCGTATCTCTTTGTGGAATAGTTCCAAGGATGTATCCATTCTTGTGGCGCCTTCTGTTTCCTGGAAGGGCTTTTATCGGGTATAGAATGATTTTCGACCTTCTTTATATTTTTTTTTACTTTGCATCGCATCTTGTGCCTGTTCCATCTACCATGCGTTTCTAAACTTTGCGTTTCTAGGCACATATTTTTATGGCATGCCAGATGTCGAAATAAAAAGGAAATCTCTTACAAGACCGTCCCCTACCTTCAATAAAGGAAGAAAAGAAAAGAAAAGAAATATATCAGGTGCTGACAGGGTATGAAACCTAAGCTAACTCCGTCCCCGCCCCCCTCCACCGCCCCCACCAAACAGTGATAATCTATCAATGACCCACATCAGGCAAGTCAGTACTATAAAAGTGAGAGAGAGAGAGAGAGAGAGATAAAGTGAACAAAAGAAACAGAGAGGAAAAGTAAGAGGGAGAGAGTAGGAGAGACAGAGACAGAGACACAGAGAGAGATATATAGAGAGAGGGGGGATATAGAGAGAGAGAGACAGAGAGACAGAGAAAAACGGAAGGTGAGAGATACACACACACACACACACACGCGCACACACGCACGCATACACACGCACACAAACACATGGGTGCAGACCTGATAATCGTAGGTGCAATGAAGGAGATACGTGATGTTACTATATTAATGATCGAATAAGATTTACAGAAATAGCAATATTCAAAAGGTAGCATGCGCAGGATTTTTCGATTAGTGGAACAAATATGTGTAAAACATCCCGATAAGCCAGAAAAACACGGGTTATCACTTTTTCCCGAATCATAATTTTAAGGTACCAAGTGAGTTATCAAAACCTTTCAAAAGAAGAAAGATTATTCTAGTTTTAGTGAAATTGTTATAATTTTTGTGAAAGAGGGAAGGGGTTATCTAAATTGGCCATGCTGGGCATCAAACGCTCACCAGGTACATATAGGCGTAGGCAATGTTTGAAGAGGGATGGGGGGGGGGGGGGGGGCTGGGTGGCGCGCGATATGTGCCCCTACCCAAATAATTTACACCGATCATTATCAGAATTACTGCAACCTGTTAGCTGAGTGGGAATATATAAACTAGGCTAATTGGTCGCAAACCAAAAAGAACCAACTCACGCTTTACCTAGATTGTCGATGATTATAGCCACATAAAATTGAAACGAGAAATTGAAAGTGGTGTTCAGTCGGTGAAATTATGATTGAAATTCGATGGTAGGGAATGATAAAGTACTTTATTATGACTGCTGGAGTGAAGCATTATATACATGGTGAGTGGGCGAATATTACACATTTTATCAGGAATCAAAGTAATAGTAAATGTTTACAGTCAGTGTGGTTATGGGTTTAGTCATTAAATTGATTGCAGGGATGCTTTACGACTCATCACACTTTCAATGATTTAACAAAATTTAATGATGTGCGTAACTCAAGATAACGTCATCTATCAAACTAGTCTATAAAATGGCCTCACCTAGGCTTTAAAGTGACTCAGTAACATTGTTAAAGGTTGATGAAAATACTGTGTAACTTTCGTATGAAATGTTACTTATTATATTTCTTCTACTGAACTAACCCTCTAACATGCAAACAATCCTCAAAAGACATTTTGTGAAGGCATCACTGTGCGACACCCTCTAAATTCTACCAACCATTTTTCCATGAAAAAGAGACATAACACAGGCTTTTAAAAATATGTCAAAACTTACAAATCTGGAATGGTATATAGACCCGATTCATTGCTTTGTGACGATTTACATTCACCTAAAACCTAAAATGTAATTCAATTTTAATAATATAGTTGGAAGAATCAAGAAATCGATCAGATCAGTCTTCTACAATTGTTGTTAATAGTGGTCTGTTTTTACTCAAACTTTCAGATTATATTTAATTGTACATCTAGCATTAAAGTCACTACCTTAGCACCATTTTCTCGCATCTGAACAATGTTGCCAAGTCCCTTTTAAGGGATCCTGTAACTTTGTCTCAGATTCTGAAACACAATTCTGGATTTAGCTCATGCTGCAATGATAATTATAAACCTTTAGGTCAGTCAGGATCGCCATGACTTTTACAAGCCGATCGCCTGTCTGATTATCAAGATATTTATGATTGTAATTACAAAATGCCCCAGTACTGAATATGTGCTACATGATCCATCTTTTCCAATCCAGAACACAACTTAATTTTTGTTTATGAACGATGTTATATTTGGTGAAATATTAATCGTTTAGGGCTGAACGAGAGGAAATAAAAATAATCATTACTGACGAATGGAAAAAGATAGTGAATTCTGGAGCTTATCAGGATTGACAATCAGATGTATGTGCATGTATGTGTGCGTGTATGTGTGTGTGTGTGTGTGTGGGGGGGGGGGGAGGGTTCCAACTTGGAGTGGTGCGTGTGTGCGTGTGTGTGTTTGTGGGAGGGAGGGGGGCAGGTTGGGGCAGGCATTGCACCAGTGAAATAACCTCCAGATTTGTTTAGTTAAAAAAAAAGAAGTGAATAACGTGCAATTGACTTATAAATTATGTTAATGTACTTTAAGTTCACTTTGTTGTCAAGTTATATCCTGCAAATGAGTTTTTGTTTAATAATGTTTATGTATAAGCAATCATATCAATATGGAAAACGTTTCAATTGTATGCTTTTGTTTGTATTACACATTTGGAGAAATAAAACAACATTGGAAGAAAACAAATTCTTGGTGGGACCACCTATTTCAGCTTGTACTGATCCACATATCTTATGCTACATGCAGCCTGCAGTGTATGTTTACACAGCCATAACCTTTGCCATGCAATAGCAGAAAAGCGTCTTTTTATAATGAATCATAATTAACACTATTTGACAACCGCACTTCTTATGTGTGTAATCAAAAATGTATTGTTTCTTTGTTCCTTTTTGTGTGCGTTATATTTGCAATTTGCGGAGGATCATGTAACTATAAGTTTCTATAATTTGTTGATGATCCAACCACTTTGTGATTTCCTTTAGTGTATTTCTTACTTCATTGGCTTAGGCCTATCCATGTTAGGTTTCGAAATAGTTTATTATATTCTTTCACTTTGCATGTATTTTTTTTTATAAAAGTGGTGAATAAATTCAATTAAATATCCATACAAAATAGTTTTGTTCTTACTCTGTTATGTACATGTACTTGACTTTTGGTTTTGTGCACTTTGGGAACTACGCCTTTCAAATGTTTACTTAACTGTTTGTAGTTTCCCATGGGAGAATGGCAACTGCAAACTTTAGAGAGACTGTTTTCCTTGCTAAGTATTCAAATAGGAGCAATTTCAAAATTTGTGTGAACTAGTGGCTGACAATTTTGATATGCTTATCAGGTAATGTTTGTTGGGTTTCATTTTAATTAATAATCACATATGTGTGCACCTTTTACACTGTATATAATATTGTAGTTGTTTATCGTGATTTAGAAAAAGAATCAATTGAAATTGAATTTATGATATAAGCAATTATAAATGTAGTGACGAATAAAGACTTCTGAATTTCATGAAATAAGTACGTGAGTGTTCTACTGAAGTCTGAAAGCAAAGACAACAATAAAGAGATAACGACCGTCAATGTAGAACAGAATACCACTAAACCGAGTAATATGGCCCAGCTGAGCAAACCCGCAATATTCTCACTATACTGATAATATTATTTCAGTGGTGATCATAGTGATTAACTGCTTATACAACAGCATTGTAGAATAGAACGGTTTCAACACTGACTGACCTTCGAACTACATATGATTTAAAATATTTCATACTTTAAAAAATACTGACAAAGTCAGTATCTCAATATTTCTTGTGTATTATACAAGACGAAAATGGAGATCATTCGCTGTAATGTCTTATATCATACATTTTCCATTTTTGCAGTTGACATGTGTAGTTACACGCCCACTATTTTGCTTTATATCTCCTGTATCCTTTTATTCATTATCTTTGTATAAAGGTCACGAGGCTAAGTAATATTTTGAATCATCCGTGACATACATATCGAATATTTCTGTTTTAACCGAGATCCATTGTTAAACGTGTAAGATATCTAGGCTACGGTTATTAACATATGGCATGAAATGTGACGCAGTCGCAGAAAGAAAAAAACCTTTTTCGACTCAAAATCCCGTCCGCTTTTACACAGCTCACGATTCATGCTTTGTCATGTGCCCGGGAAAGAAAAAAAGAATCGTGGAATAAAATTTGACAAGCCATCGCCTGCACCAGGTGCTACTCTGTGTTTGTGCGCAAAATAGCTCAGAGTGTGTGCGGTGTAGTGTGTGTGTGAGCGGTGTAGTGTGTGTGCGCGGTGCAGTGTGTGTGTGTGTTTATCTCGTCAGGCCGTATGCGGGCAGCTTGCGAAGGAGTCGGTCGTTGATTTTCACTGATTTGTAGTTGAATGCGACAGTAAATTCTGTTAGACGTACAGAGGCATTATACGAAGCTAGCATTCTACTTTCCTATCTACGGTAGCAAGGCATCTCAGACCTACGAAACAAGCTGTATCCAATGTTGTTCTAAACATAGCAAATCGGAATATTGTGTGGACATCGACTGAGAAAGATTCGTTCAGTTTAGGTTTTATAAGGCTGGGTATGATGGTGGACGGTGGATAACTGGACCACGGTGCTCAAGATCAGGTTAGTGGAAAGTCATAATTCTTTAGAGCGTGGGTGTTATCAAACGTGCTTTATGCTTAATGTAAACAAACACATAGGATGCTCGATTCAGCATAAATGTACATTAAAGATACCATCTCGAGAGAATGTTTGTTGTTGCTGTTTTTTACAATGGCAAGTTGACAATAAAGAACTAGACCAAGACATCCATCTCTTCATTTTCATTTCATCTATGTGTTTAAATAATATGTTTCCCCGATGGATATGTTCGCCATTGATTGTGTGCCATAATCACTGTTCATACATCTAACTTTTTATTGTCATTTTTATTTTTAAAAAATAAAAAATTCCCCGCTATTCATTATCTTTGTCATTGATTGTCTGCCATTTTCAATGCACATAGATCCATCTCTTTATTTTCACATATCTGTCTTTATATATTCCCCCGATTTATATGTTTGCGATTAATTATGTAAGGACGATGTGCACTTCTCATTCTCTGTGCAGTTCTACGAAATAATCTGAAATCAAATAGAATCTTACTGCTTTCATGATCAATTGCTCTACAAGTGCGATTGCAACATTACATTCACAACACAACAAAACAACATTTCAACGTTTGTGAATAATTGACAAAATATTTTTGTTTTGAAATAGTTATTAAAGTAATTTAAATACTCCAGATGAATTCATAGCCGGTAAAAGTTAAATTGTGTTGAAAGTCAAAAGTGGAAATTCTCAGTTACACAGTGAGACCTTTTTCTTTTTGAAGACCGGTCATGGGAGACAAAAAAGAGGTCTTTCATCATTGGCAGGTGGTGCGTGTATAAAGTACAGGTTCCATTAATAGCAGTTTCAACGAGAAATAATATCTAGAATCTTTGAAGACAGGTGGTCTTTATCTACAGGTGTTCACCGAAGTCGGTTTGACTGTATACTACTAAAGACAGGAGCTAATCCCTACTTTTTAAAATTATTATTAGTTTTCTAAAAATTGCCTGTCGTATACTTACTCTAATCATTTTTCCTAGTTATCGCACATTAGTTTGGTAAAATTTTCTACGTGTATTTCTGTTAATCTTCATCTTGCGTGAATCTTAATTGCTCTTCATACACATGTGGACCCCCCAACACAGACAAAAAGAAGGAAAAAATCATTTATAATAATCAGCATGTAGACAATTATGATACAAAAATAACGTTAAAAAAAAGATTTGGTTTACTTATTCATTTAAAATTATTTCTTATGAGAAATGGTCATATATATTAAATCTAATTAATAACAAACGCCATTAAATCCATAACAGCAAACAACAACAACATCACCTGGCGAAGCAGAATTCTTGGAAATAGATGTCATATCTGCCAAGGAGAACAGTTACAAAACAACAAAAGATTCAGATTTAGTTTTGTTCCCCTTTTTTCGATGACACATTCTTTTATTTGGTCGATTTTCAGTTGAACTTAATTTCTCTTTAAGTGTTTACCCCCAATGAGTTTGATGTCATGTATTGGGTTTCTTCTTTTTTCCATCCACCCCAACGTAAATCTAATCAAGTCATGTCTGCAAGCAATGTGTAGTTTGGTAACAGTAATAACGGGACCGCAGAAAACCACTGTGCTCATAATCAAATTTGCAATGTAAATTCAATCCTGATGACATTTACTTTGATGGGTACTTAGAGATCCTATTCTCTCTCGTTATAGAGTGCAGTCTGATGAAAGTTCCTAATACCTGTACCCCTTTACATCACCCCACCCTCAAACACACACACGCACACACACCCACACGCACAAACATTCTCTCTCTCTCTCCCTCCTTCTTTGGTCTCATTCTCTCTCAATAGCTCAATTTGAAGCATCGTTTTTTTTCTTTCTTTTTCTTGTCCTCTTACCGAGGTGGTTTATTTCACATATTTCACATTTCATATGTATTTACATCAATTTACATTTTAACATAATAAAAAAAGACAAAATGAATTAAATAAACAGTTATAACCTTAACATTTCTGGACAAATTTCTTTGAGCTTCGTTAATAAAAAACTTTGTTTATTTGCTATGTAATATCGTAGTTTTAATTTGAAATTAATGAACAGACCCTTTATATCACCCCCTCAAACACACACACACACGCACACACACGCACAAGCATTCTCTCTCTCTCTCTCTCTCTCCTTCTTTGGTGTCATTCTCTCTCAAGTCGAAGCATCGTTTCTTTCTTTATGGCTTCCGCCCTCTCCACCCGTCTCATTTATTTACTCTCTACAAGCACATTTTCTCTCCATCCCCCTTTTCGATTTTTTCATCTAGATTTAAGGTATAATCAGTAGTAGATCCATGGTATAAGGTTCATCTGCCGCCATTTAAGAGATCTTGTGGTGTAGCGGTTCATTCAGTTGACTCTCAATCCAAGGGTTGGGGGTTTGATTTCAATTTTTCCCCTCACCTTGGAAAAGATCCCGGATCTGCCCTGCCCGTGAAGATTAATGAGAAGCATGTAGACTTCTGGAAATAAGAGAGGTTATACCCCAGTAGCAATAACGAGACCGATAGTGTATAGACTACAGACCAAACAAAAACAACAACAACAGCAACAACGACAACAAAAACAACAACAACAACAAAATCAGTGCCTCCAGTGGCCGAAAATCGGTCGGTTTAGAGTCGGTATAGATTCAGTTTGGCTGCGTGACTTGGTGTGATAATTCGATTGGAGTTGAAACAAACATTATCATGACATTGGGGAAGAAGCTGACTGCCCTGGAAATATGCCCTTCCCAGAACTCTACTTTTCTCTGCAGCCATCGCAGCAATAATGACTTCATATCCAATGTCTTACCTAACCATAACACCGCTGTAATTGATCTGATATACTTGCATTTGCGGTGGTAACTCTGCTTCAGGCTTATTATGATAACCATGACAACAGTTCTTCGGTTACCTGACAGAAAGTCCAGAAACCATTAAACTTCTTCCATCTCATGCAAGGTCATTTGATAATAGGTACTCCTGGATTGTTTATTTCGCATGCTTTGATATCAAAATATTGTCATTTTACATCTCCATTGGACCGTCGAAGGCATCAATTCTGGACGGAGACAGATGAATATAATTTGCCCGCAGCAAGACACGTTTTCCCTATTACTTGCCTTATCCTACGTCAGGGTGTGTGTAAGGAGGAGGGGGGGGGCACTATCTAAGTGACAAGATTAACATCATTGCGCCATCAAGCTATACGTGTATATTAATATCATCCTCTTATCTTGAGATATTTATAGTAGTAGTAGTAGTAGTAGAAGAAGTAGTAGTAGTAGTAATAGTAGTAGTAGTAGTAGTAGTAGTAGTAGTAGTAGTAGTAGAGGTAGTAGTAGTTATTATAATAGTGATAATAATAATAATGATGATAATGATAATAACCATAATAATGATAACAATAGTAATAATATTAATACAATATTAATAATGATATCAATAACATGGACAACGACATCAAAAATAATTATACTAATAATGATAATAACAATAATGATAAAATAAATATTGATAGTCGCTCGTTCACTGCTTTCTGCAACTCAATATGTCAAATTCATTTTTATTAACTGCAGAACTTTAGAAAAAAGGCTGATTTTACTAGACGAGATACATACCAGACTCCCCAACCCCCGTCATCGAATTAGACTCTTTAGGTGTCAGTATAATTCAATGAATTAGAGTATTATTTGCGTGAGTTGTAATACGTGTAGTTTTCGTATTTCTGACGTATATATATATATTTTCAAGCACAAAATCAATTTTCAGATGATGAAAATAAAACAACGCATGTGTAAAGAATTCTTCTGATAAAATACTTGCCGGGAACACGATGATATTAATGTTATATTAGATTATTGTCTTGCCAATGGACGTTGCTATATACGGCAGGGATCCGAACCCTGTACCTTGTGGTTCACCGTCCCGAGACCTATCCATTAGACCAAAAACCTCTATAATAAGGTGTCCTGGAGAAGATAGAGCAGTTGTATGTCGCATCATTAAATTGGGAATAATTAACATTAAACATGCTAAATAAAGATGCATGATTTTATGATTTTGAACAAGTTCGTAACTTATCTTAGTTTGTATACTAAGAGAAACAAAATGTGTACACTATAGCCAATAATGAAAGCGATCAATCGTAATTATATAATGGGAATCAATAAAAACAAATTTAATAAATAGTTTTTAACCATCAGACCACACAATGTTGCAAAACAAAGGTTAAAAACAAACAAACAAAATATAAACAAACCAACACATATAACAAATAAACAACAACAACAATAATAACAACCGCAATAAAATTCCCACATTTTGCCATCACTGTAATGCCATCTGTGCATTGTACTATATAGTATATCTCGATTATGCTTCTCTTAAATCACATCCATGAATTTATTATAAGCAGATGTGAGAATACACCATTTCCTGCATTGAAAACACAGGAGGCATCGTACCTTTACGAATCACGTAATATCAACGATTGTAATATCTGTGCTCCGAGAAGCGAGTTTCATTAGTTCCCTAATGTATCATTATACCAGATCTCAATCAGGCAAGGTACACAGCCCTAGAGAGGCATTGTGTGGTTCAATTACAAGAGAACTTGTCTTCCTTCCCATCTCAATTACACATCAAAACAATATTACATTACGTTTTAAAGATAGCGATCTTAGAAACCTGTAAAAGTAATTAAAATGTCAGACGGTTGACAATATATATTTTCGAGAGGGGGGGGGGGGTGCATATAACTATTGTAAATGAAAGAACAGTGGGAAAATATGGCAAGACATTAATCTACATTTGCCACACTCGATCCAGGTAAAGAAAGTGGTTACCCGAATGCACTAAGCGCTATGGCTACCCGAGCTTAAGCCGAGGTAAAATATTCAAACTTGGAAGAGACGTTGTACCCTAATTGTGATATACGCTAAACAAAAAAGTAATGATAATCATATTGATGAATTGTCAAAATATGTGAAATAGCAACAACTTTAGAAAGACATATACTGACTTTGAAAATACAATACCTCGTAGAAAGTGAATGGCACTAGGAACTTGGAGAAAACGTTGTCGATAATTACAAATCAGTGTCTTCAGCTCTGCACTAGGGTAGTATGGATAAATCGATGTAGGGGAAACTTTTCTCAAACACTGTCAAGTTTACATAGAGTTAACAACCTAATCATTTATACCTTGGAATTGGATGATTTTTGTATTTTTCGTATTTCAATATTTAAAGGTGGACTAGTTTAGCTAGGTCCCTCGTTGAATACTTTCAGACGTAAGCTTCAAAGTGACAAATCAATGTGAAATAAATCCATTTTACACATACTTAACAAATTACAAAAGTTGGTAAGGGTATGAATAATTTAGTTGTTAACTGTACGGTAGTACGGTAGTTTTTGGACAATGTGTTCGATACACTGATATGACGATAATTTTGTTAGACGATACACACATCATGTTATGACCTGCGCTCATGAATCTGTAAGCACAGACTCTAATTTGACACTTACCACAATTCCTAAGGCCTTGAGCAGAGCCTATATAGGACAGTCTCTGGCTGTGTCAGGAGCGGCTAAAGTAACAGAGCCTAGTGTAGTCTTATACCGCAGACACTGTTACACTCAACAATCATCCAAGGGCTTGTACCTGTATACTACACGCTCACTGACATCACATGTACACCTTTCTCCATATAAGGCGGTGTCACACAGAAAAATCCCTTAAAAAATCCCTTTAAAAATCCTTTCAAGGGAGAATTTTCTTGCTTCGTTAGAGGATTTTTGATGGGATAATTGATGACAGACAGCAATTATGAGGATAACTAAAATCTGGATTTTTGGCCTCTGTGTGACACCGCCTATAGGTTGCGAATAGATTCGTGTTCGTAATTGGACTTTATGCTGATGATTCCAAGAACAATTCCATATGGATATACTACGTGCCATCGCATCTCTCTCGTATACCACTTAGGCCTAGTAAAATCAATTCCTAGTTTCTCGTCTCCTTTTCCTTCCTTTTATGGCCCACCCCCGTATTATTGTTATTCGATATTTTTGTTTTGAAATGAAATATATAAGAATACGAGGACATCTATACGATGCAATATACTGCAATTTCATCTTTTTGGACCTCCGTAGGGCATACGCATGAATGAAATTGAATTTACAAAATATTTCGTGTAACAATTGACCCAATGACATTTGA
>JARBES010000121.1:14992926-15004829 GCA_030265145.1 Strongylocentrotus pallidus
CCCCCCCCCCCCCCCCCCCCCCCTGCGTACGCGCCTGTTTATGTGGCAGTATCGATTTTGTGTATGTGTGTGTGTTTGATAATGGCCATTCGCATCAAGGCGGGGGATTCAAATATGACATCGAAATCTTACTCAAAATAAATTGACCACAGTTTTGATATTAAATTCTATGTCTATATTTTACAAGAAGAATCAGTAACATTGAATATATTTAAACTGTGCCGACTATTACTGTTTTTGATTGCCTCGAACCTTACTGACCATTCGTATGATATATATATATTTTTTATGAGCTGCAAAATGTTCAATTCGCTTACATTTTATCAAAATTGTTGATGGTGAAGCTTAGAATAGGTTCTCGTAAATGTATGCAAGTTCAGAATTAAACATTTCTACAGGCACATGTACATCATTCATTTAGAAAATGTTATGTGTAATGAATCTAGAAATGATATGAAATCAACACTTGGGTGTATTTTCCTATACCTATGTTGGTGAGTAGATAATCAGAGTGACGGAGGAGATATACGGTGCATGATATATTACTGGTGAAAATTATTAGAAGATGTTTCATGTCTATTATGTCTTAGGTCTGTTTTATGACCACAGTTTCTATATCTAATAATATCAGCTGAATGAAATAATCATGATAATATGAATAAACACAATTTTATAGCAGATAAATATTTGCAATCACGAACGTATACCAAGAGCGAATATGCATGATGTTATTTCATCGCAGTACAGATATATTCATGTATTATTGTGCAGAATGAATTGCGTATGTCTTTTGAAGAGGCTTCCAAAACGAACTCCTTGGTACGTGATGTGTCATTTTGCATTACGAGTGGAACAGATTATGTTAGGCATTGGATCAGTTGTTAAGCTGAAAGGTTTATCCAAAACTTGTTGGGCATGGCACACTCTTATTACCTAAAGACGCGTAATTGTCACTATTTTTAACCAATTTTGACCAACCCACGTCACCTCCTGCACCACCATAATCAGCATTCATATAACAAGTTATAAAAAAGATCCTTTTACAAGTTTTCTACGAATTCATTTTGTAATTTTTGTTCTCCATACCATTTCCCCGTTGAACAAATGTTATTTCACTAATGTGAAATAACTCCAGGCTGGAAGGCCAACAAGCAAGCCGTTGCAGAAGGTCGTTATGACCTTCTAATTATGAGCTACCAAAGTTAAGTACAATCATTTTTGATACGCACTGTAAAATTTGGCGGTGTACAAAGTTTCCACACGTAATGTTTTAGGGACCCACCACTCTGGGTTCAAATGTAGTTTGGGTTAAGACCCATAGAAGACCAAGGGGGCTAAAGTTGCACGAAAAGAAACAATACAATTTGAAGTAGGCTTAATGAAATACAGTTGCACCATTTTGTTGTCAACGTAGTTTTTCTTATTATTCTTTGTCGTCTCTTTTACATAAACACAAATGAAATGTTTTTACATGGTTGGTAGATATTATTTATACTTTAATAGTGCAAATAAAGTAGAAAGTGAGGGAGTTTAAGAGAGAAGTGATACCATAATTAACTTACAGCCCTGAGGACGCTGAGAAATATCCAAATTTCCTGATGAAGCTGGATGGGACGACTCGTCGGGACCTATCGAAAATAAGAATAAGCATTTGATATCACACTAGGATTTTTTTCCAGGTGAGAAGGGAAATGTACTACTCAAAGGAAATGTACTACTCTAAGGTCAGATAGAGATAGCCAAGCGTAGGATGCATTACTGCACAAATTTGCATGTAATACACACAGCATATGGGGGTTTCGATATGCATGTTTTGGGTTGATTTTTGAATGTAGATAGAAATAGAAATAGGAGGTTTGGAATGTGAAGGACCTGGCAAAGTAAGGGGAAAGGGAGGTTGCTGTATCATAATGGGCAGAACCCTTCAAGTCAGTGCTACGGTGCAGACGTTTAATGCACGAGGTAGATTTATTTAGTAGCAGAAACATTTTCTTCAGAGAGACTTTCACGTTTATTTAGTGGCAGAAACATTATCTTCAGAGAGACTTTCACGTTTATTTAGTGGCAGAAACATTTTCTTCAGAGAGACTTTCACGTTGGGGCGAGATAAGCTGTCAAGTCGACGGGGATTTCTACGCAGTCTAGAGACTGGCCAAGCGACCAGGGGAGTCATCGACAGAGAAAGAGATGAGCTACAAAGTCGACGGGGATATCTACGCAGTCTAGAGACTGGCCAAGCGATCAGGACCAGGAGGGACTCAAGAGATTGAAGCTGCCCTGTTCTAAAGTTATGTTATATTAAATTGTTTATGTTCTGTTGATTTTTTGACGATTCTGGTGTGGTTTTCTGATGAGGTAGCAGTGGTAAATAATTAGAAAAAAGTCACTCACGTGACAGTATACCTTTCATTTTTAGGGAAGTTCTAAATTAGTATTAGTAAAATAAGTATTATAAGATGGGTAGAAGAATCCCTGCAATCACCGATATCCCTTTTTTTTTGTTTTTTATTTTGTTTTGTAATGATTTTGTTTGATAATTATAATCTGTTAAAAAAAAAAAAAAAAAAAAAAAAAAATAGGTCTTAAACCATTCAAAGGTACCTTGTGCACACAATCCCTACCGACGCACTCAAACATGTGCATCATTTGTATATTGTCTTTCAAATACCGTTGGAATTTAATCTTTTCATTTAGATATAATCCCTCCTGGCCAAAATAGTGCAGACAGGCTTCAATATTCCAGCCGAAGATTTTTCATATAATCTCTATATTGAGCAGAACATTACAATAACCATCCATTTTTCACAAATCTAACGCTTGCTAAGCTCTTCCCCTCGAATAAAGGCAAATACGGTCACTTGGCTTAATGACGCGTTTGGCGTCATTGCAGGAATTTCCTTGTATTTGTCCTACAACTAAAGATCTTACAATCTCATTGTAATTCATAATTAGGAATGTCTAAATGGACAGAAAAATTATGGGATTATCAAATGCACATTATTTTTCGGATAAATGTCAATTTGTTCATACATTTAAATATTTTGTTTACATTTAAATGACTAAATTACGCTCCTTTTCACCGACAAGTCGCGAGCAGACGACTTTTGCTTAGACTTACACCACAGCCCTTTCAGTTGTTTGGCATGTGCGTTCTTTTCAACCAGGCGTCACTTTCCTTTAGATACAAACTATCAAACAAGTGGGCAAGAGTCAACGGTGGTTTTATCATTATTGTTTTGTATTCGTGCTTTACGCTTGCGCCTTAGTTTTGTGTTTTTTTACGATATATATATTTTTTTCTCCGTGAATGTCTTCATGCTGTGTTGTCGCTTGTTGCAGCCAAACAAATAATGACTGCATTTTAGAAGGGTTCGGACAGCTAGGGTGGAGATCACTCGTGCCGATTAGATGGCCTCGTCACGTCGAGTCTCGATCGGCGGTCATCTGCAGCGACCAATTCCCCGAAAACTTTTTTTAGGAAGTGCAGCATGCATTCAATGTTTGGGTTTTGCCGGGCTCAAGCCCGATGCTATTCCTATTATCAAGCCACCAAGGAAAGATTTTGATGCAGAAAGGGAGGAGGAGACTGTAAGGATTGCAGCTGAGAAAGGGAAAAACTGAGGGTAATTCTCCATTTAAAATATGCCTACTATTAACTCTTAAAGAGTTTTATTTTAGACCATTCGTTGTCACTCCGATATGCACTTTTAATTCACCGTACGTGCGCCTGAACTGAAGAACGAAGTTCTAATAATCATAACCTCGTACATTGGATGAGTGATTTAGACTAACGTTAGATCTGGTCTATATTGTATCAGTTTCAGTCAGTTGACAACTTATTGAGGTCTAGATCTACCAGTCTGCTTCTGCTTCAGGCGCCTCGTCGAGCTCTGGTTTGGGCTCTGGCTCGAACTCAGATCCTCATAAAATGCATGCAAGTAATTCAATTACGGATTGATGATGATCATTTCGGTTGCAAAGTCCACGCAAGCGCGAGCGCCAGCCTGAAACCCATCGACGGTATGCATTTAAATAGCGAAGCGGTTAGCCACAAAACTTGTGAGAAAGTGTTTATCATAATGTCTTCATATTTAGGAAAAATGCTCCCCCAGAAAAGGAATTGACACGAAACAGGTAAGAAAGATAACGACTTTTATATCATGACCATCACTTGAACAATTGTTGAAGATTTAGTTGATTTTCGCTATGTTATAGTATGGTATCTCCACGCTGGAGTCACGGGTCGAAGTATGGTCATGGTTCTGAACAAGCGCCTAATTTTAAAGTGCAGTGAAAGTTACTTCTTTAAATTCTCCCTGAAGTCTTTCAATGTCCTATTGATCCCTTGATGATGATGATGATGATGATGATGGTGAACAGCATTTGTATGGCGCCATATATATGTTTAAAAAACATTCAAAGGCGCGAACTCCTCCAATAAAATTAGCATTTAAATGTCTGAAGGAAGATGTGACTTTTGAGTGAAGCTTTGAAGTGGTCCAGGTTGTCAATTTCACGAATAGATGATGGAGGGAATTCCACAGGCGAGGGACAATAGAGGAAAATGCCCGGTCTCCATATCCCTTGAGATGAGTAATGGCCATCTGGAGAGTAGGGCCAGATGAGCGAAGTCCAGGGCAAAAATAACGCCGCTCGATTAAAGATGAAACATATCTTGGGGTCTGACCATGAATTGCCTTAAATGTAAGCAGCAGGACCTTGAATTCAATTCTGCTCTTGACAGGAAGCCAATGTAGCTCAGCCAGGAAAAGGAGAAATGTGATCATGCTTCCTCAGCCCAGTAATCAAACGTGCTGCTGCATTCTGTAATCCTTGAAGTCTGTTCAAGGTTGCAGAAGGAAGGCCAGCTAGAAGACTGTTACAGAAATCAAGTCTAGAGGAAATGAGTGAATGGATTTTTTTTTCTTCTGCTGCCATCCTCGTAAGCAGTGGTCTAATGGCTGGAATGTTACGAAGCTGGAAGTAAGCGGTCTGACATACTTGTGAAATATGCCTGTCGTATTTCATTGACTGATCAGAGTAGACCCCAAGGTTACGGGCGCTTACCGTAGGAGAGATATACACATTGCCAACTTGGAGGTCCATGCAGCCAATCTTGTTCCTCATGTTCGGTGAGGAAATGATAAGATATTCAGTCTTGTCATCATTGAGTTTCATGAAATTCTTCACCATCCATTGACGGAAATCGGCAAGGCACGAGGTCATCCTTGAAGCTATGGCCTTATCATTAGTTGCCACTCTTGTATTAAAGGTCACACACAGCTGAGTGTCATCTGCTCTCATTGTCTTCTTCAGTCATTTCTCCATTTCTGTCACGATGAAGTTCTTCCATAACCGAGGAAAGAATTCTCCAGACACATATGTTAATTCCTCTCTATGACATTAACCCCAAGACAATTACCCAAGTATAATTAGCTCTTATTGCAGCAAAGGCCATTTACCTCGAGGACAGTTACCCTTGGAAAAATCCTCCCTATACCACAATTCCTTTGGACAATAACCCCCTAGCGCGATCACCTTCAGGAAAATCTACCCCTAGGACAATTGTCAAAAGTCGAGGTATCGTGGGCGAGTCCCACCCCCCCCCCCGGCCATGGACCCACATTCCTTTAAATAATTGCATTGACAATGAGCCATACATGAAGTCTTTCGTCTATGTCTGAATGTCAACGAAATGGAGTTTGTCAATTATGTTTGTTGCTACGGCAGGCAGCCAGTGAAAACGAATTCGTTTAATCAAATTATGGAAATTCAAGCATCACTTTAAACGAACAGAACTTTGTTATTCCTGGCTCATTTTTCATACTTGAGGTGTCATCTGAAAGAGCAGAAAATGAAATTTCTAGAATTGTGAATTTTTCTTCGAAATTCAGATACCGCCCGCCAGATGACTTTTTGTTTCCCTTCCTTCAAAATGCTTTTAATCACTCATGCGTGAAATATGCATCATATGAGTTCCATCAAATGAAAGAGGGGGATTAAAGCTTTCCCAAATATGTGTCATTAATTATAATTGTGATTAAGTCATGATAAAACATCGATAACTTTTGGTTTCGTTTTTGTCTGGGTCGCACTGTAAATATATACACACATGCAATTACACGATCATCTGATTACAAATCTCACAGAGGATGCACAACTAATGAAATATAACAATATCCAAATTTCGTTGTTGTAACATTTGCGCGCATTGAATAGTTAAATTTCTATCAAGTGCAATTCCGTATTTTACTGATTTACAAATAAGCATTCACCCTTAATATAATTAGTACAAATATGTTTTTTTATACAACTGCTGTATGAAACAAATCTAAGAAAATGACAGTTCATGGAAGTTTATGTATATACAAACTTGGAGAGGAGCTCGCATGATACGTCCCAGTATTGCCTATTTGTGTTTCACGGATGACTACTTTAAATATTCATAACTTTCATATTTATAATAGGATTATGCTCAAATTGTCACAAACAACTTTGCTGAACTGGGGGTAATTTTCCTTGGGCGTTTATTATCCTAGACCCATTGTTATACCATGTCTTAATAAATTCTACAAATGTATACCTTTACAGCTAAAAATGAACTAACACTATAAAACAAATGTATCCCATAGAAGAAAAAAATTGTACTCTCTTCCATTTTCAACGCTCACTTGGTCCAATTTGTCCTGCGTTCCTGCCCACTTAGCTGCACACATGTCGACTAGGTTTTACCTTCTGACGAAGAACTACAGAAAGGTATATCCACGCTACAGGTCAACAAGGCGGCAGGCATCGATGACATCAGATCGGAGCAGATCAAACACATGGGCTCTGTAGCACAGAAATGGCTGCTAGACATGTTTAACAACTGCATCGAGAACACCTGTGTCCCAAAACAGTGGCTCCGAACCAAAGTCGTCGCTATTCTCAAGCCAGGAAAGGACTCGAACGAAGCCAAGAACTTTCGACCAATCTCGCTCCTGTGCCAAACAAACAAGCTGCTTGAACGCCTTATTCTCAACATAATTGGGCCTCACGTTGACAGCCAACTAAACCGTGATCAGACAGGTTATCGACCAGGAAAATCCACCACGGGACAACTTCTTAACCTGAACCAACACATCGAAGACGGTTTTCAGAACAACCTCATTACAGGTGCAGTGTTTGTGGATTTATCTGCAGCGTATGACACTGTCAATCACCAAAGGCCACAGACAATACTTTATGACATCACAAATGACCTCAAACTCACCAGATTCATCCAGAAGATGATGCAGAACAGACGCGTCTTTGTCGTACTTGATGGGCAGAAGAGCAGATGGCGGAAACAGAAAAACGGTCTCCCTCAGGGAGGCTTCCTGGCGCCAACACTCTACAACATCTACACTGCGTACATATCCCTTCAACAGAGAATACTCGAAACTTCACCTATGCAGATGACACCTGCATCACAGCCCAGCATAGTACATTCGAAGCTATTGAACTTTATCTCAACACAGTGCTCGCAAGCCTATCGGAATACTACAGAGCAAACTACCTACGGTCAAACCCATCCAAGACTCGGGTGTGTGTTTTCCGGTTGAAGAACAGGGAGGCAAAGAGAGAACTGAATCTAAAGTGGAACAATGTGCAGCTAAACCACTGCGACCATCCAGTGTATCTAGGTGTAAAACTCGATCGCACTTTATCCTTTAAGAAACACATCGAGAAGACAATAGATAAGGTAGAATCTCGAAATGCCATCATCGGCAAGCTAGCATCTTCGCACTATGGCGCTGACCCCAAAACTGTACAAACTGCAGCTGTTGCCCTATGCATGTCATCCGCAGAATATGATTGCCCAGTTTGGAAAAGATCAGCCCATGTGAAAAAGCTTGACACCACACTCAATAACATATATCGAAAGATACCAGGCTGCCTGAAACCTACAGAAGTTGAGGAGATATATCACCTCGCTGGCGTTGGATCTCCTAACCAAAGGCGCACTAACACCTGCCCAAAGGAACGGATGGAGCAGGCGACAGATGACAGACACATGCTATACGGAAACTTACAACCCCACAAACGACTTATATCCCGACACAGCTTCCTCGATTCTGTCCCACCACCTGAACAGAATCCTCCACCATCAGCCAAGCCCGTACTCATCAAAGAACTTAACCTGAAGTGGCCGGAGTGGCAATGCCTAAATCGAATGCGGACGGGAATGGGGCGGTGTAAGGTCAATATGGCAAGACGGGGCTATGCCCATGAAGGAGATACTCTATGCGACTGCGGAGAGACTCAGTCGATGGACCACACCTTGCAGAGCAGCGGAATGGGTTGCACAGATGAATACCTGGCCCTTGTTAATGAAACGGCCATTGCAGCAATCGGGCGATGGAAGAACTTTAGATAATTTAATTTAAAATAATTAAGTAACTTTACATAACTATCTTGATCTAAGGAGACACGAACGAACGAACCTAAACAATATTTGTTAACCCTCAAACCAATGTAAAATGATTAATATTATATTTATATGAGAGATACCTAATGATTTGTGTCAAAATTAAGTGTTGGCATTTAATCTTTCTAATTATTGCTTTAACGCAAGAAAACTCCCTTTTCTAAGGGGGGGGGGGGCGAACATTTTGAAACAAATAATAAATATAAATATATATACCTTGATTGAATTCTCTGTGGTTTGCTTCATGCTCCTTTTCCACATCGGGTTCCTGTTGAATTATAAATAAAGACGTGTATATTAAGCTAAAGTCATGGAAGTAATATTATAATTATAAAGAAATGATAAAGATATGCTTATGTCGTTGGTAGCCAGGGCTGATAAACATGGACTAAAACGAATAGTAATATATATTGCTTACACAAAAAGGTACATAAACGTCTATATGCTAGGTTGTTGTTAACGTTATTATACAACACCCACGTGGATCCTTGTCATTTGATTGGAGGATTGTTGCTCACATGATATTCAATAGACGTTCTATTGCACGAGCGTGCATTTTTGGTTATATGCAGACTGCGTATCTCTATACCATGCGCGTATCCCATAATTATATTAGCTGCGTGCGCGTGTATCTGACGCGAAAGCATCTGAATGTAATCGAGAAGGCTTGACTCCCACTTTAATTTATCTGTAATATAAGGAGTAAAGCATAATGTGTTGATTAACGTTCTATCAGATCTTCTTCGATGTTGTATAATACAAATAATGAATGTGTTTCATTCGTTCAATAGTGGGAATATTTTCATTAGACTAATTCTCTTAACATTAAACATAAAAGTAAAGGAAAAGCTAAGTGTTGAAAAGCAGTTAAAATTGCATAATATGCGTATTAGTTATTGTATAATTGAAAATTCATGTTTTGCACAATTTGTCATCCAAGTACCATATTGACGTGTTTACTTCACAATGCAGAAGAGTGTATATGTACAGTAGCTGGGTTATTTAGATTAACCTGATATTTTTTCTTTTTATAAACAGTGCAAAATCTCGAAAATAAACTCTCAATGTCTTACTCGTCCACTTTGCTTCCTTGCAATGACTAATCTGACCATTGCACACAAATGCTATATAGAAACAATAAAAGTATGTAGAAATTGCATTGATTAAAATGTGGGCCAAGAATCGTGCTTAGTTTGTCCCGTGGGCAAAAAGTTCTTGTAAAATTACGTCGCGGGTCACTGAGTTACACATAAATGCATACGTGTACGGGGCTGACTTCTCTTGCCTAAAATTAGCAACCACCAGGTTTCTAAATCGTGCGATCAAGCAAAGTTTTACAGTATTCTGCTACCATTTTATGTCAGTGTATATGACAATCGTCATCAAAAAGATGTATATCTGTCCGTGACAAGATACACAAACATATGAAAGAATCTCCGAATTGTGGCCCCCCCCCCAAAAAAAAAAAAGAAGAAAAAAAAAGAAAAAAAAGAAGAAAGTGGCAGGTGGCTGAAAATGTTCAATTAAACATTCTTGGTGGAAGAGGAGATGTTTAGTGAAAAATATCAGAAGAATACACAAGTTATTAGTATTTTATTACGTTAACCCTGCAGTACTAGGAGTTATTTGTTTTGTGGTAATTGTCCTTGGTTAATCGTCATGGGGTAAATGTCATGAGGGTAGTTGTCCAAATACGATTACAGTCCTATATTTTTTTCTCCATAACATACCTACATGAATTAAAGGGAGTGGGTCTTCAGTTTCTATTTGCAGTACGTCATAATTTGCTGACGCCAGACTTGGTGGAAATCCTATTAATGAATCTATGGAGATATGAGTGTGTGGGTGAATTGTGAATTAATATTGTAAAAGCGTGTTCACTGATCACACAACATAACTCTCGTTTTAATTTAACTACGAGGAAACAAGGTTGCACTGGTAATAAAATACATGATAAACTGTATTCCCTTTTCGTTATTTTATTGAGGTGAATAAACTGCAGACTTAACACTTGCAAAGCGTAGTCATGGAAGCAAATAAATGAATCAGAATGATATTCACATGAATGGGGATCGTGGATATTGCACAGAGTTTAAATGGTCAAGACTGAGAACGAACATGAATAATTCGAATGCGATGAATAAATAGAGCTTACGACAATGGTAGAAATGACGTCGAAAGTCCATGAAGATGATGACGGATGAAACAAAGAAAGGGGCTCACGCGACTATTGTGCGGAGGCTTCACGATAGAAACGCGACTTCGTTGACGTAGCTGAAGAGCCGAGAAGAACGCGATATCTATGCCGACGCTCGTGATGATAATGATGATGATGAATGTAGCGCTCGGGCGAGAAGAGAAGAGAAGAAATGTGGCGCTCGACGACGAGGCAGTGAGTCGATCGATGTCGGAGGCCAAGGTTAAAACGTAGACAGCAAAGCCGGTTGTGATGAAAAGCAGTGGGTCGCTCGATGGATCGATGAGCCAGACTTTGAAGTTAAATCATCAGAGTTGCAGTGAGAAGGAACTCGCTGATGAAAGTTCAGGCGAGCTACAGTGAATCGAGCTCGTGTGTTAAAAGAGCTACCGGAACGAAGAAGCTGGCAGCTCTCAGCGGAAAATCAAGAGCAATGTCGGGTCATGATTTAAACGTTCCACTGCAAGACTGCCCGTCTATTGAAGACGGCAGAGAAAGAGTTGATGTGCCATAAAAGAGATGATAGGCACGGAAGAGAATTCTCCAAATGAAAATGAAGGAGGTTAGAATTGAAAATGGATTTGCTCCTGGTGTATGCATGAAGCAAATCGTTGTGGTAGAAGTGACATTCTCAGATTGACGTGTTGCTTCGATGAAGAAATTTGAGAAGTGTAGTAGTGAAGAGAGTTAGAGAGAAGATGTTGTTTTCATCCTGCGATCTTGGGATGCAGGATTAAAACAAAGAGAGTTCTACCAATTCTGGGAAGTAAGGGTGAGCCACTGGTGACAACTGCAGTGTCCAGGGTCATTACGCCATTAAGCTGACACTTGTTGATAAATATATAGGGTTGGCAGTGCCTGGCATAATATGTCAGAGGGCAATGTCCTCCCAAATTGGGTTTGCAAAATAACTAATAAAACTGAGAAATGAGGAAAGATGAAATGAGGAAAGATGAAATGAGGGAAATACTACAAATCTACAAGTCTGCATACAGCAAACCCGCAAGCCCATCAAGAAATACCCGTAGTCCTTCAAAAAGTCTTCGGTTAACTTTTTTCATGCCACAGGGCTAATCTTCATCGTGCCAAGCCCCAAATTACGGAGTGCCAAATTTATATTGAGATAATCTGATTAACGCGATGGTTCTATGAATAGCGAGTGCAAAACACATAGCACAGTCCATGGGTGTCGATCCCGGGGGGATGGGGGGGATATATCCCCCGAATATTTCAGGTGGGGGGGGGGGGGGGGCCGGT
>JARBES010000121.1:15828684-15839562 GCA_030265145.1 Strongylocentrotus pallidus
CCCCCCCCTTAGCAAAAAGCTAGATCCGCCCCTGAGTCATCCCCCCAGGTGTACGAACCTGTCTACGCCACTGCATTGGGGCACATAAGATGTCATTTGGGACTTGGTAGAGACGGTTCCTTCAATGATAACCTGCTGCATACGACCACAACAAAGTCAACTAACCGTGCATGTTTAGAGTTTCGTATGCCGTAACGAGCTTATTTTATATGATTTATTTACGAAAAGCAATACAGTAAATCATTTCATACAATGTGTTTAAAAATACAAGAAGCTAAAATATTGGCTGGTAAAAGCAGGCATTTACTAGCACATGTGCTAGTCGAGCCTAACCCCATAAACAGCTAAACAAAGCATTCTGGTACAAATCAGTTTACACGTAACGAAACAAAAATAATGAATTTACTATTACAAACGATACTTTAACAAATAAGAATACTTTACAATGTATTACAATATACAAACTGACATGGGCGCCGGGTGGGTGTGGGGGTGAAATAATATTTTCGTCCCAATACAAAGCCCCTCCCCCCGAAAAAAAATCAGCAATAAAGGAGTAAAAAAATCAAAAAGAAAGTGACAAATAATAAAATCGGAATTGAATCACATTGAAATTATATTCCATTCAAAGAAAAGGAGAGCGAACAGGAATTACATTTCCCAAACATTCCGCATGCCCCTAAATTTATAAATGGAGGATTTTATAATAGCGATATCCGCATATCGAGGAAATGTTGTGAGAGACCATTGTATCATTTGAAGGTGCTGTAATTCTGTGAATAAGTCTCCGGACTGTGAACCGCAAAGTACAGGGTTCAAATCCCCATCGATTGACTAATGTCCTTTTGCAAGCCGGCAAGGTACTAATTTACATTTGCCATACTCCACACAGGTCTAGTAAATGTGTACATGACAGGGTTTAATTCCTTTACGAATTTGAAACAGTACCCAAAGAGTGGACTTTTGTCTGTTAGTTAAATTCGATCTAGCACGATCTTCTGGTTAAAACATTGGCGTTCTACGCCAAGCACTCAGACCTGACTCCCTGTGAATATAGGCTACACACCTTTATTCTCTCATCTATATTTAGAACAATCATTAAACAGTCAAACTAGCCTATTGAGGCTACCCAATGGAAACATAGAAAGTGGTCACCGTACAGAGAGGGGGCCTTTCTAGATAGGTACTAGTAAAACGCATATTTCTTTCTCAAGGGAAGCAAAATGCGCTATAGACAACTGGCTTTTTATGGAAAGGTTGCTTATATTGTTCACGAGAACACACTACGCTCCACATACCAAATATCTAGTATAATGAACGAACTAATGTGATTGTTAATATATGCATCTCAAGTCTATGATACATACTTTGATATAAGTTAGAATTTGATAACACTGACTACATCATTATTCGTTTTAGTGATGATTATAGGCTAGTTTCATAAGAAGATTCCATTGCAGTAGAATGTTTATAGCCTACACATGGCAGTTAGATTAACTAAATCTTCATCATACTTCGGATTTGAGTTTGGCTATAAATCCCTACGTGCATAACAATGACGACAGATTGGAAACAGAGAACTACACTAGTAGTGTGGTATTGAAAAAGCAGCACGTACAGTATGATGGTTGTGATGATTTGCGAATACTGAGTTTGCTACAGAAGTTATACATTTGTGCATACATATATATTTAATACACAGGTATATTAATCAAACACCACAACAAAAAGTGTGAAATATTTAGAGTATGATTCATTAAAATGACTTTACGTCTGTATTAGCCCCATCTGTTGAGAACTTTAGAAGCACGCTTTAGCATGTACCACCTGCCATACAAGTTAACGACATGCGAAATACCGCCCTCCTGACTTCAATTTCAGAAGATTCAGAAGACTATACGCATAATTTGAGCGTATTTGAATGTATCTTGACTTTGCAAAATCTCGATAATTTTTTTTTTATGTACGCTTGGTATAAGATAGCTATATTCGCTACTATGTGACACTGTTGTAGAGGGCGCTACACAAAATATTCTTTTGTGAGATAATGAAAAACTGAGTGTCAAATTTGAAAGAACATAGCATTTTAATAACAAAATCATCTTTGTTTGATCAAAATCGGTTCAGAGACGGCTGAAATATCCATAAATATAACGATTTGTAATATTTGTGTACCACCACAAATATTCGATAATTTGAAAAAGCCGTTGACAAGAAATAGCGCCTTTGACGTTGTATTTCAGCCAGTGCCGATGTTGGATTCTTTGTTGGCTTTGTCGTGTTGGTTATATTACGCACAACCAGCCGGCCCATGTATTGTTATGGTTATTTAATTAATTAGTTAACGGTCACCGTTTTGGGGGGAAAGTGGAGCAGATTTGGTATGATCGAATTGGCTAAGTTTTTACAAATGTTGTGGTATACAAATACCTTCATAGCATTTTAAGGTCCCAACAGGGCACTAGTCAATACGTCAATACGTCTACTATCCTTGCAAGTGTAGAGTTTTGTGTACGATGGTAGTCGAGCTTATGAAGAAGCTTTGTATGTGGCACCATGTCAAAGGCCTTGGACAAAAAATAAGAATGAAATCGAGTTGTTTCATGTTGTAAATGCCCTTGTCAATACGTTTTTTGCGTTTTTGAAGTGATTAAGTTCTTCAGGGTCATGGAATCTGAATATAGTCTCTGGTGATATTACGACGCAATTTCGGGGTATCTTTCTGTGGTCCTGTGAATAAGTCTCCGAACTGTGAACCGCAAGGTACGTACTACGAATCCCTATCGCAGGACTACTGTCCTTTGGCAAGGTACTAATTTACATTTTCCATACTCCACCCAGGAGAAGTAAATGGGTACCTGGCAGGAATCAATTCGCTCAAGCGCTTTAATGGAAGCCGTGTAAAAGTCAGGGTAATAATGACGCAGCGCGAGGAATGGCCCAAAACGAACGCTATACAACAGTCCACTATCATTGGAATCATCATCATTAGACGGATTCATGTAATTATGATAGTGATATCGATGAAAACAAAAGCAATACAAAATACTACTTCCATTGACACATCTGTAATCCGATCAGAGATAATAGCAAATAATAAACAAAATATATTGCAGAATTTGAAACGGTGCCAAAAGAGTGGACTTTTTGGTTGGCGCAACGATGACTATGGTACTTGGCTCAGTACAAAAGCAGATAATTTTAGTGTTATTTTGGAAATACCATTCAAAACTAAACAAATTAAAAACAGTAAATGTGTGCCCGCATGCTTTATAGAGCTCATGCTTTCGGTATATGCACGCACTTTCAAATTGTATATATGAATTACTTTTATGTGCTACATCAGTGATTACTAGTAGGCCTGTCTTAAGTAACAACCAGCTACATGCGACTATCTGTGTCCACTCTACGATGGGTTTCTTAGAAATTAAATTATTGCTTCGGACGCTAGGTTTCCAAATATAAAAGCACGCAGAACGTGTAGTCACCCGCAATAAGTATTTCGACATGTTCAATAAACTCAGCGGGTCAGGCTTCACTTTTGTTCAACGAACTTGTCAAGCCGTTGTACTTCTTTGCAAACCTGGCTAGGGGCTTCTTGAAAGCATCACACGGCCTACGCTGCCACGTAGCCCAGTACACCTGCACGTGTGTTGTAATTTTACCTGAAGGATTTTGGCAGGTAAGGGGGAAGTATGTTTGTGAGGAGAGCGCCGGGCGCTCACTATAGGGATCGTGAAGAGAAAGCTAGAATCGTAGGAGTAGGTCTTCGAACCAGCTGCAGATGCAGACACATACGTCCAAAATAGGTACGATGACTTGTAGGAAATGCATTGTGAATGTTACATTGCTATATAATTAAAATTTGCAGATGCCATTAGAATAAACTAAATCTTCGTCATACTTGTGATTTGAGTAACCCCGGAAATTTCAATGTGCGTAACATATGTTGGTAGCTTGGATACAGCGAACTAAATTTGTAGTATAGTATGATAAAAGCAGTACGTACATTATGACGGAGGTGACGAATTGCGAATATGGATTATATTACTAAGCATCTAAAGAAATTATTATCAACTATACATCTGATATCACAAACCAGGTGAGGTATCTGATAAGCACCACATCATCTTATTTTTAAGGGAAACAGAGAAAGTGGCCTCTGTATAAAGAGGTTCTTTCTAGACAGGTTCTACAACACATAATTCTTTCTCAAGAGAAGCGAAATACATGACCAAAATATACTAGTGTTTTTTTTTTAAGAGGTGGCTCCTATATACATGCAAGAACACACACACACGCTACTCATATTACATATTAAGTATTAACAACAAATGAATTTGATTGTTAGGATTGAAATATATCTGAAATATAACAACACCTCAATATCTCCAGGATTCAATGCTGAATTAATGAGTATAATATCATGTAAATCGTTCATAATCATGTTATTACTATCGATGGAAAGATAATGAGACTTTATATAACTACCATTTACACTTTTTGAAAATATGATACGTATTGAAATTTTACATGACGAATATTTTAAATTTGATAAACACTAACTTGAAGCAGTCCCGAAATAAATCCGACAATGCGAGGATTTTTCGTTGACAGTACTCGGCTAAACGCACAGGGGACATACACTTTGGGTTTATGGTATTTTAGGTATATTCCTAGGTCAACTTAAAAGGGGAACGTTTTCATTGCATCTCAACTTTATGATCCATACTCCGATATGAGTGAGAATTAGATAACAATGACTACACCGCTATTCATTTCAGTGATAAGTAGTAGGCTCATTTCATGAGACGAAGACATTGCAGTAGAATTTAAACTTACACAAGGCAGCTAGATATAACTGAACTTCATCCTACTTGGGATTTGAGTTTGTCTATAAATTCCCACGTTCTAACTTGTGACTTTAGATTGGAAACAGTGTACTAAACTAGTAGTATGGTATTGACGACAGCAGCACGTACAGTATGACGGATGTGTTGATTTGCGAATACTGAGTCAACTACAGAAGTTAATATTTGTATATATGTATATTAATAAACAATTAATTTGTATCAAACACCAAACAAAAAAAAAGAAGTGTGAAATCTGTAGAATATGACTCGTTAAAATGACTTTACACCGGATAAACAAAAAATGTCAATGCACAATATGGGTGTTATACGCAATAACGAAACAGCTTAGAATATGCCAACGTATGGGTACTTTTTGGCTACTCGTAGCATAGGCCACATATAACCCGAAAGTCGGGGGATGTACCCAATCTGTGGGCATCGTGCGACGTTTAGAGGTCGGGTAGAAATCAGGGGACGGATTTGACATGAATTGGCGCCGCCCTATTCCTATAGGGGGCCCCTCGGGTAACACCAAGATAAGCGGCGGGCAATCAGCAGACATGCCCCTTTTTATATAGGAAAAGTACCCCTCTTCCTTCACAATAGTTGCCCCTGAGAGCCCCTTTTATTTTGTCACGTGACTTTTTCTTTTTTGTTAAAGGTAATACAAAGTTTTGGGAAATTTTGAAAATTGGGTGGAAAGTGATTCTTTCCAACTTTGATATATTATTTGGATGCCCCTGTGGATTTATTATAAACACTAGAAAATGTAACCCCTAAAACACTACTGTTTAAACAAAAAATTAAATATAACAATTTACCTGTGCTCCCGGTAAATTTTGTTAAATTTCAAATAGCGCCTACGGCCGTACAATGGTAGCTGCGACCATAAAAATCTCAGAATATGTAGTTGTGGTATCAAATTTACAAATCGGTTGATTTTAGTCAAAAACATTGTTTTATAGACTAATTAATATATTGACCTTGAGAGGGAGCTATACAACATAAAGAGTTTATTATTTACAATTTGATAACTTTAGACTCGATTTGAACCGCGACAACGATCAATGAATATTGTAGGATCGCGTATGCTTCCAATATATTCATTTGAACCAAATTCATGACCCCATACCAAAACTTTGTATTACCTTTAAGTTTTCCTTTCCCTTCTCACAAATGTACCCTTTTCACCTTTGATAAATGTCCCTTTAGAATTAAAAAAAAAGGTGCCCCTTTTCTTCGAAAGATGCCCATTTTCCTTTCTCTTAAATGCCCTTTTTCATTTCTAGTGAATGTCCATTTTCGGACGCGAGAAGTTCCCCATTTTCAACTTTGATAATTGCCCTTTTTACTTTGACACGTGCATCTCTTCTCTTTCTAGTAAGTATCTTTTTCCCTTCTGATAAGTCCCACTTTACCTTTCTCTTTAACATGGCCCCCTAATTTAAAGCCACTTAGAGCCCCTTTACTCAGTTTAATAGTTATAGGCTTCATAATTGTATCCCTAAGCTGAAGTAAGCTTGTCTTTGTGTACTTTGAAATGCCTGATGTGCTTTTAGTCACCATGGTCGCGTACAGGCTGCGCACATGTTTGTTGAAGGAAACTGCCCAAATAAGGTACCCCATTCAGGGGATTTGTATATGTTGTAACTGCTATAAGCATTACAATGGATTCTAGGTAAAGATTAACAAAATATGGACTTTTTATTATTGTCTACTTAACACGCAAACGAATGATAGCCCGATCCCTGGCCGAAGACATATGTCCACCCCAAGCGAGGCACTTCCTAATAACTTCATTCGAATTTTTGACGATCTCCAAGCTTCTTATTTCCGTGCCTTGAGCAGATCCAATAAGGTTGATTACCTTCCGTTGTGTGATCTTATTTTTCCACTACAGTACCGATATTATTCACATTACGTTTCCATGTTGTAATGAATAATATTCATTCTGATGATATAGGGACATTTGACACATGCTTTTATGGGAATTAGGGCACTCAAACGTTTGCTGTGTAAACTAATACATTTTTATTTCCTCTTCAAATTGGGAAAGCAAAATATTCATTTCATTAACAGTGCAAACACCTTGTTAAATATAAGTTTTTTTATTGTTACAAATGGGTCGTTCACTCTCTAAATAAACAGGTTATAACAACATAAGATAATGAAAAGGAAAAAAAAAAAAAAAACGCCTGAAAATGCGCTCTAAGTAATTGCATTAGTCAGTTTTAAGTGTTACTATTAAATTTAGATGAACTAGTAGAAGATTATATTGACTGGGGCAGCGCGATCAGTATGACGTTAGTGTACGATTGCACTTACGGGGTTAGTTATCACCAAATGTGCATGTTTAATCCAAGGTCACGACAATACCATACATACGTTGGATGCCACAAACCAGGTGAGGCTTTCGAACAGACCGGTAGTCACTTTTTTGTTGGGGAGGGGGTGGGGGTAACATGTTAGAAAGTACCCATAACAATTAATTAACCAATCAACATAAAGGGTCCAACGATATTAGACAAATGAAGAATGATTTTCAGTTTCTCTTATTTTGTTCATTGCATCGTCAATATGTCTTTGTGTTTGTGAAGTAGTAAAGTTTCCTTGTTGCGCAAGGTCATGGCATCTTAGTTTTTTCTGATAGACTAGGCAGTCATTTTCACATAGTATGACAGCTGTGTCATGAGCCAGGTACTATGGAAGGTCATAAATGAACAGCCAAAGTAACATTGGCCAATTACGCTACCCTGCGGAACTTGAGTTGTCACTTTGGATTTGGAAGAGACGGTTTCTTCGAGGAGTACCTGCTGTGTACGATCACAAAAAGTCTACTATCCGTGCAAGTGCAGAGTTTTGTGTACGGTGGTAGTCGAGCTTATGAAGAAGCTTTCTCTGTGGCACCATGTCAAAGGCCTTGGACAAAACAAAAAGAATGACATCGAGTTGTTTCATGTTGCCAATGCCTTTGGCAAGGTCTTGGATGGCACGAGTAAGTTGGAGACACACGATCTCTTTGTATGGAATCTATGTTGGGCATCAAATAGTATGTCGTGCTATTCGAGGCGGTGCATGATGCTACTGTGGGCTATGTGCTCCAGGACTTTACCTGATAATTGTGTTAGTGGTATTGGTCTGTAGTTTTGTGTTATTCACCGTTCACACTTCTTGAAGCCAGGAGCAACATTTGCATCTTCCTGTCATCCGGGATCTCTCATTGAAAATGGGATGCTTGAAGAAGGACTGTCAGCAGAGGTGTGAGCTCATGAGATAAGCTCCTCAATGACATTGAAAGACGTTCATCAGGCCTAGTAGCTTTGTGAAATGTAAGCTCTAACAGGATCTTTAGCACTCCAGCTCGTTGGATTGCGAAATTTTCTATAGATAAATAAGGACTTCTGCCGATGTTCTTGATATTGGTTATGTCTTCATTTCTGTTGAAAACAGACAATAACTGACTACTCAGGAAGTTATATTTGGACGTACTATCTGACTATCTTTGGCCAATAGTAGATTTTTGTAGGGCTACACCGGATAAGTAATAATAATACTACTACTACTTATCAAGCGCGAGTATCTAATAACCTACTCAAAGCGCTATACAAAACAAAATACACAAACCTCTCTCCAAAGTTTTAACAACACATTATCATTAGTAACTATGAGTAAATAAAAACTTTTCAACATGTTTCTGAAAAGTTTCTAGGTATTTTATGTTTCGAATGTCACTTGGCAGCTTGTTCCAGAGGACATCGTTTGTTGTTGATGAAGCTCCATCTGGCTAACAATATCTTCAACATATTTGTGATAAGCATTTCTATATAGGCTTTCCTAGTCCGTTTCTATACAGCCAAGTACTTTTTATAGGCATCAGAGCTGTAATGGCCTTACCTCTTTCGAAGATTCGTTTCTTCCTCCGGGCCAGTTCCTTCAGCGAACGAGTGATCCAAGGTTGGTTAAACCTTGTTGGGGTCATCTTAGATGGAACTTGCCTTTCCATCAGCTGTAATTGAGTGTTCTTTATGTTATCCCACATGTCTTGCACCGTGCTTTAAATGTAAAATTGTTCTGCGAAGGCATGTTGAAAGGCAGGCTATTTTTCTCTAAAATACTCCTTCTTGGCATGATTAAACAGAAAGACTTTCCTCTTTACTGGTCTGTTCCTACTTGCTACAACAGAGGATTATACTGGCACACAATATCATGGTCACTTACAACTGGAAGCGCAGTCCACTTGCTTAGAAGAGTTGGTCTGTTCGAGAAGAAGAGATACAGATAGGTGTTTAGTCTAGTATTAGGTAAGGATACCCTCTGTGTAGGTCACAGTTTGAAGCATCTCAAGAAAACGTTGATTAATTGGCATATGATACTGGTAACCTGATGAGGACTTTGTTGCTTAATCTGCAATCAATGTTAGGTAGATTCAGGTCACGTGCACCTTACGATGACAATGTGACCTCACGAGGCTTCATGAAATTTGCTCGCTCACTCCTCTCGCTAGAAACTGTATGATTCAAATAATTGTATTTCTTAGCAAAACATAATACAATAATTATATTACAAAATATGCAATGAAACGACAAATATAATAGAAAAACACAAGAAAAAAGGAACTAACTAGAAGCAAAGCTTGTTGAAGTGTTACTTCCTTCGATGCTGTTTTACAATATAACATGAACAAAGTATGCTAATAAAATCAATAGATAGAACAAAATATGTAACTAAGAATTTATAGATTTTGGGGGGAAAACAAATAAGAGAGAGGAAAAAATGAAGGAAAATAGTGGAAGGCAGACAAAAAAAAAGATACAAAAAAGGGAAAATTAATGATTGCAAAAGCTCTATAAAAAAGGAGGTTAGATCAGTAAAAAGAGGGAGTAAGAGATTGAGTCGAGATTCAAACAAACCGAGATTCATGTATATGTGTTTAAAAGTTTAATCTTCAGCTTTTGTTTAAATGGGTATAGACTGGTACTTTGTTTTAGAGATGGATCTATGTTATTCCAAAATACTGGGACCGGTGTAAATAATGTTTTTTTTTGTGCGAAAGCTGTTCTCATCCGAGGAGTGTGGAAGTGGTTCGACTGTGTAGTGGGGTATGAATGTATCTCGTTATTTGTTTGAAAAGTGGAGGAAATCGGGAGAGGTAACTCTTTATTAATTAGTTGGAACATAAATATACCGAGGTACCAAGAATACGAATCATTACTTTTAAGAATTTTGTCTTGTACAAATAAGTGGTTAGTGTGGGAACGAAAGTAGACATGATGGATTATTCTTAATACACGCTTCTGCAAAATTAATATTCGATCACTTAAATTCTTACAAGGATTTCCCCATGCTAAAATCCCATAATTTTGATAAGGCAAAATAAGGGTGTATACGGTGATGATAACACCAGTAAAGGAAATGTATTTTTAACATGACTTATGACACCAATGTTTCTTGATAATCATTTACATAAATAATTAATATGCACTTTCCATATCAATTTGCGATCAAATTACATGAAATCAAAGGAATTTCGTACTTTGAACATATTCTAGTTCGATACCATTTATTTGAATGGGACCAGGAAGATGATCAATAGTGCTGCTAAATATCATATAATTTTTCTTTTTAATATTCAATGATAGTTTTGGGGCTTGTATCCAACTTTGAACCAAAAATAATTCCGAGTTAATTGTATTTAGGAGAGTTTGTGGGTCATGACATGAGAGAAAAATATTAGAGTCATCAGCAAATCATATGAATATTAAAATATTAGATGATCGTTTGAAATCATTTATATATTTATAAAAAGAAGGGAGCCAAGGAGAGAGCCTTGATGCACCCAACAGGTAATATTTTTAATTGATGACTGAAATTTATATTCAGACCATCACACACAAGTGCAAAATCAGGATGCTGCATCAGTACCTTGGACCACATGAAGACAGAAACAATGTTCTTCTCTGTAAGTGTAAATTACCCTTTCTTTTAGCGACCCGCAACATATGCTTCATTTACTGCAGCCCTTACG
>JARBES010000121.1:15978173-15989643 GCA_030265145.1 Strongylocentrotus pallidus
CCCCCCCCCCCCCCGGTGCAACACCCCTTCCAGAAAAGGGGTGCAATGAGGATCATGAGTTGGTACCAATGGATAGCTACAGGTTTCCTCTAGATCCAGACCAAAATTTGTCCGAAAACTAGGAAATCCAATTTTTGCCTGAAAATCACTGCTTTGAAAATCTTAGGGGGAAGGAATGTAGCCCCCAGCCCCCTGGGTATGGATTCTACTCATAATCCTATGCAGACACGGATATTGTTGTTCTGCAATTTTCCTTTCTTAGTGAAGTACGTGAAGAAGTCCGAGATATGTTAAAGATATGGTTACAATGAAGAGATAATGAATAATTCAGTTTTTTATATCTCCATTCTCTCAATTTATCGTTTTCGTCAGTCATGTCAATTGTATGTCTTCCTATATGTAATATATTCGCTGCTGGTCGGAGCATTCAGCAATTGCATTAGGCACCATCAGGTCGATCACCGGGGCGCGTACCGAAAGCGGCCCGGCAGCTGTGACTTATTCACTACCGTCACTTTGTGATAATAGGGACGAAATATACGTCAATTTCATATGATTTTAATATTACCAAATCAACATGCGTACTTCCGATATAAATTCTCGCTCAAAGTGTTATTTTCAGGAACTTGTTAAAAGTTGATCGTACTGTTCGACGAAAAGACGACCGCGTTCGTGAATAGTGCGATCTTAATCACAGAAGAGCTGTCTCATGAAAATGCCTCTGTGTAGAAAATGAAAGGGAAAAAATGGGTCAGATTTTAAAGTGTGGCAGGTGGGTCAGAAAGAAGTGGTACAGCAAATGGAAACATCCGATATACAGGATGAACGCTCTGCCAATGAGCCATCGTACCTATAAGTTTATTAACGTATGAGAAATAAATGAACATATATAAAGGAAGGAGAAGAAGATGACACAAGGAAAGTCGCTACATACATGTACAGTCGCTTGAAAGTTTGAGTAAACTGGATGGTGATTATGATTATCGAAATGAGCATTTAATTATGAACATATGTTGGCAGCTTGGTTTCGGAGAGCTGAAGTGGTTAGATGCTTTTGAATTTAGCACCACGTACAGTATGACGTGGATGTACAGCTGCACTTACGAAGTTGCGCACCACCAAAGCTGCACGTTTTTTACATGGCCAGAAAAATACCAAACATTTGTTGGATGCCACAAACCAGGTGAGGCGTTTGACTATTGCCTTTTTAAAGTTTAAACCAAAAAAAGGAAAAAGAAAATTGACACTTTCATTTCATTCGATGATAATTCATGTTTATTTTCCGAGTCGGAATACCCGAGAGTATCGGAAGAACTGGACATGTGATTGTGTGTTCAATAATCGAATGTTACATTTTAATAGGAGGAAAAGCAGAGTCAGGCATTTCGCTCATTATAGTTTTCTTATCCTAAAAACGGTAGAGATTATCCTCTTCATATTTTGAATCGCTAAATATATTTGGAGAGCCGAGCAATTAAGTGAAAATAAGACAAACAAATAGGATAAGAATTCCAACTGAAGGCGTAGTTAAGAAGAAATATCAGAAAGGGGTGGTGTTTGTTTTAAATCGAGTCATACATGCATTGAAATGGTTGGGACATTGTAAAATATAGAGTAATATATATTTTGTAAATGTTAACAAATATACGATAAGTAGAGATAATACAGAAGCGGTTTTCCATGGGGGTGGGTGAGGAAGGAAGCACAATTCTCATACTAATTTAAGTAGCCCCAAAGTTCCTATCTTTTGCCCTGATAAGGACAACAAATTCAGCAAGTGCCTCCCTTTCTTTTCTAATAAGTGTTTTCCCCCTTCCGATGAGCGCATTTTCGTCAATGTTAAAATTATCCGCTTCCAAATGTAATGGGTGTCCGTTCCTTTAAGGAAATAGGTTTCTCTAGTTGATTTCGTAAGATTCACATTTGGCTTTCTACCAAGTGCACTTTGAGATAAGTGTCCCTTTCTTCTCAGGTTTTCCAATTTTAATCAATACAAATGTATTTGTATCGTTATAACGAGAGATATTAATATTTAATATATATATTTTCTAGAATGATATAATCATCATCACATCCTTTTCTTAAAACAAAATGATGCTCTGTAGCTGATTTAAACATTTCTAATAATTCAGAAACAACTCAAAAGATTATACAAATGTAAAAAGAACGAAATAAACTGCGATCCCCCAACAAACAAATCACGAATGCGAAGCCTAGTTTCTAAAGTCCTGTAATCTGAAAAAAGAGAGAAGGATTTCAATAAACACTCGTTACCTCGTCATCTTCTCCTTCAAATGGAACCTTATTCTCTTGTCTAGCTGTATAGCTTGTATTTGATATATGTTGTAAAAGTTTTCCCTTTTTTCCATATTTTGTCTCTGTTTCAGAAACCTTTTTTTGATATTATTGAAGAAGTAATGACATTTCCAGGCCTGTCATTTGGGGGTAATCTCAGACATGCATCAAATACGAACGAGAACTTGGGAACATATTCCCTTGGAAAATCATATTTCATGTTATTAAGAAAAACTAATGGTAAACAAAATTGGAATGAACGTATAATACATGAACATGTGCTGTGAATCTGATGGTATTTCGGTTTGTTGTCATTCACCGGTAAAAGGGCATGTGTATGCTTATCAGTTATAAATCAGGTGACCGGATGTCTGTCCTATAACTTCACTTCACATTTCATCTGTCTTTTTTTCTTGACTCTCAATACAAACACATAGGCCTATCACAATAATTCAGTTATATTGCTGTGGGACAGCCTGACACGACCAAGGTATCCAAGCTGCCAACACAATTGTTAAGGACATTGGAATTTTAAGGGTCACTCAAATTCCAAGTACGACGAAGATTCAGTTTAATTGAATTGCAATCTACATGCTTTAATTTCTACTTGTATCTGTCTTCCAACGAGCCTACATGCCGGAGAGCAAACAATTATAAATGAAAGGAATGACAATAATATGACCCCCTCCCTCATCCCAGAAAAAAACAAACGTACATACACGTAAAGAAAATTGGAAATTGAAATAAGCTGCATATTTATTATGCTTATTGGCACTACCAGTATATTATGAACATCTGTCTTCAGCTTAGTTTCAGGAAGCAAAGATGTTGGGATGTCGTTAAATATATCAGCTCATACAAAATGAACAGCTAGACTTACGACGTTGCTCACCACAAAAGCTGCACGTTCCAAACACTGTCAAACACAATATACCAAGCATTTGTCGTATGTCACAAACCAGGTGAGGCGTTTGGTTATTGCCTTTTTAAAGTTAAAATATAAGGAAAATAAAACAGTTGATACGTTCGTTATATTCGACAGTAATTCAAGTGAATTGATTTTCAGAGTTGGATTAGACAAGGAAAACTAAATATATGACATTACCGGGGCGCCATTCATGTTAAATATAATCATCCATGCATTGAAGGAATTTGACACACATACAGTTATACAGTAAGCAAAAATTGCCCCTCCGATAAGTGTTGCTATTTAAATTACTTCATGTCAATATTGTCCTCGGAAATATTACTCTATAGATATAGCGATTATTGAATTGTGCTTTATTGTTGAAACCTTATTATTGAATAAGGACCAAGTTCTTTTATTATTTATGGACCTCAGTAAGACCTTTACACGTTTCATCGTACAAAACGTTTAAATAAACTACAACTTTATTGTTTCAGAGTAATTGCTACAAATAGATTCCAAGAAATCTAACTAATCGAGAAGAATTCGCTATTCTTGGAAAATAGTTTCTCAAATATCATCATACAATGTTTGATACATCAAAGGAGCATTCTCGACCCTCCAGATCAGTTGAACCCTTTTTTAGAAGCAACAATGTATTGAAAAATTACAATTTTATGTATCTATTGACGGAAAAAAAGAAAGGCAAATTTATTGGGTATTACGAACGATAAATGATTGAATTTAACGCACATATTGAAAATGTGTTTAATTCGAAATCACTTTGAACCGGAATTCGAAGGAAAAAATGTAGCCATATCTTCATTGAATATGTTGCTGACTATGTAAAACGCTATAATCATGCCACATTTCTCTTATTGTTATATAAATCGTCTGTACAGTCCATGTGTATTTTGATACTCGAATAGAAAACATTTCGTGTACAAATGCAACATATCTTGAATATTTAGAACCCATATTTCCGCTATTTGAATGTCACCCGTACCAAATTACCATGTTCTTGCAAATTGTATTCATCAGAACCTCCAGTGACCTTTAATGGCAAGTTTCAATAAAATTCATCCATTCATAATTACCCTACCCGAACTTCCACACATGAGCATTTGAACAATCCTAAAACAGCCCTGCCCTATGAATCCACAATACACACTGGACTCGATACTTTGAATTCACTATCTATTGACACACACGTTCGATCGTAAACATTTTTTAAGGAACGCTTAAAAGACCATCTTTTCTCATGGTCGAGGTGGTTAAATACTTGTTAGGCAATTTACAAATAGTATACAAATATTATTAGTTGCTGCGAATATGAGCAGAATAATTTGTACTTTCTCTCTCTCTCGCGCTCTCCCTTTAATTTACTTAGTTTGTTGTTGACCAACTGCATTTCAATTATGTTCTGTTTATTATAAGAACTTGTTTCAACTTATCACAAGGACGTCAAATTAATCTTTGCCTATGGCGACCCCTTATTTAATTGTATGTTTTTATGTCATCGTGCACAACATTAATATATTCGTGATGATGTAAATAGAAAACAAATGAACACCAATCAATCACCCGACTAACACTGATAAATATTCAAGAAGACAACTTATTCAAATTGGTGAATTAAGCCCCTCATTAATCTTGCGGCCCACCGACGTGATATTTGAATACGATGTTATTATTAGTATTTCATAGGAGAGGCTCCATATTTCCTTAATCATATTTCTCATTCTAGAATATTTTATTATTCTTGTTTTCTTCTCGAAGTGGGTGTATCTGTTTCAAACGCTTAGTACTACATGTCATCCTCAAGTATGCTTAATATTTCCTTATTCAAATTACAAGAGTTCCCACATGTAACATCATTTCGCTCTGATTACGGTGTATTTGTGAAGATTAATATACTCGCCTTTTATTAATAAATGCTGAACATTCTATTGAAGTAGTAATGCACCAAGTTTAGACAGATACCACTGTAATAAACATATAACATATATTTATGCGAAAATGATAATTCTCTCTATTTTTTTTAAGCGATTAGTTGTTATCATATTCCTTTGTGTAGCCCCTAAAGTGTTAAGGGGTACCTAGATTTCCCAAACATATAGATTAATAAAGAAATAAGATTTATATACGATTATCAAATGAAGAATCTAATCGCTTAAAAGAGGATGATTGTGATAAATTTGTTAATGTTATTAGATCATTGCATATAGAAGAATTACAGAAGTATTATAAATGTGAAATTATACGTGAAATAATTCCCCCAAAACGAAAAGAAAAATCATTTCACTATTTGCTATAAAAACCTAAAAGACCTTGCATAATGAAACTTTAAATGTAAATATTATTCCAATTCCATTGTTTTTGTATTTTCAACGGTAAAACACTAAAAATACCCTTATGTATTTCCAACATTTTGTACTATATTGGCTCCATTTCAAATACTGTGATAATTTTGTTTCTTCAAAATTTGAATAAGCAGGGCGTGAACGTGTTTTTTTTTTGTTATATCTTGCTGATCTACGGTTGCGTCATTTATAAAAGACGACTTATTTGAAATATTTTTATTCGGCAATTTTTGGAAAAGCCTTGGTTAATGAATGCTTTTAGGATAGGTTGAATCTGTAGACATTTCTGGACACGGGAATCCAATTCTTCTATATTTCTTTGTTTAATACATTACACTTGGTCAGTATGAATTATATCACTAACCTTTCTAAAATCTCTGAGCCTAGACTTTAGAAAGTACCTTATATTCGTTATTATTTTGTTAACTTAAGGTTTCCTGGGACAAGTTTAAATTTTTGTTTACATCCCTAGAATTTTGGCTTGCACCCAGTAAAAACAAATCGCGTGCTCAACCTTGTAATTAAAATTAAGTTTTTTCTTAATCTACTACGTGCATGTCAACGATTTATTTCCAAGACCTACATTTATTAGACAAATGTGTAATAGGTCAATAATATTCGTTATGAAATTAATATTTTCCTTTCTTCTTTGTTAGTATGATTGCCCCTGTTTTTGTGACCCCTGACACATGCTTCATTAGAGCTGCACTAACGTCATTACATATTACAAGCCAAAATATACATTAAAATTCAGTTGTACAACCATCGTTTCTAGGAGCTTTATTACACTGTGATTAAAAACAAACTAAAGATACTCGCCATTAGTTGTATGGCCTTCGCAAAGTTCTCTACTATGATCGCCTATTTGTGGCATTGCTTTACCAAAAGAGAGAAACTTCTGTTTACTGCCCTCGAAAAAGATTTTGATATAAAGATCTTTTGATCTTTATAAAATGAACGATCTTATATTCACCTGCCGTGTGATTCTGCCACGCTGCTACTGTCATTTACTGTTGCTTTCAATAATAAATCGTATATGGCTTGTATTTTCACCCATGATCTGTGTATATATTAGTTTTGCTTTTAGCCCATATTTTGAAAATATGATTGTATATGGACAAATTTACTTTTTCAAAAAGCCCCGCCAGACGGATTAACTTTCGAATTCCGAATTCTCCTTTTTTCCCCTTCAACCTAGCCCTTTCAATATCCAATCCTTTAACGCGCTTCACATATAGGCAGGACATATTGTTACACTTCTAGTACGATCTTCTTTTTTGGGGGTTCTAAACCTGTAATTTCGAATCGAATTCCATTATATTATAGGGCTGTATATATTTATTTAGGACCAATTTGGATAAAATGGGCATTTCAGAGCAATACTCTCTCTATTAGTTACTTTGACGAGCGGCCACAAAGAACTTCATTCTGTCTGCGTATGATTCTTTAGTATATTATCCTTCAAAAGATTATAGGACTCTTATGTCAAACCTGATATGTTTCATACATACATGAATGTATTTGTAAATAAATCATGTTCTATTTCTCAGCATACATGAATGTAGTCCTTACTTCCTTCACTTAAAACAAATACATCGTGAATACTGAAAGTTGTCATCATGTTCATGGCGAATCCATAATTGGAATGGTGTTTGCAAAATAGCAACTGAGAAAAACAGCCACCCCCGAAAAAAAGGAAACACTTTCCCGCAGTTCGGAAGATGGCTAGACTAGCAAAAAACATACCTTTGTCATGAAAACGTCTTAATGCGTTTGTGTGTGAGGGTATGTTTTCGTCGGATTTAAGTGCTGTCGATGTACTAAAAGCAGTTTATGTCTTTTTATCGTGTCTAAATAATGTTAATATAAGTTAAGGAAGGAAATTGTACATACAAACGACAAAACGACACTGTTTAGAACATGGGTTAATGTATGAACTATCAGTAGTCGTAAATTCATGTCAAAAAATTGCTATGAAGCAGATATTCGTCTCACCTACGGACCTAATCGATATGAAAGCAAGGTACAAATCAAGCTGGTAAATGGTAGTTGGAGTAGCCTGTATTATCATTATGATTGGTCTGAATATTGTTATTTATCACACATTTGTCGTCAAATTGTGCCGATATTGATGGGATTACTATGACGTTGGCAGCACGTTTAGTATGACTAAATTGTCTTGTTCTTCGGATATTTCTACACGGAATCTGCTCGTTCAATACATACTCAACCAAATACCAACTCTTCGTCGGATGCCACAAACCAGGTGAGGCGTTTGGGTTATTGCCAGATCGCGTGAAAGTATAAAGTTAGAGAAGAAAGTTTATCAAAAATTCACCCCCCCCCCTCCTAGTGCATTATGAATTCGCTGACTGACTGTGGTATTTATATAACCCATTAACTCATAGCCTGCCATGAGGCTGCATGCACGCTATCGTTATACTGCTTTGTCCATGCGAGAGAGCTATCGCCTGAGTGCCATGTGCGTGCAATGCAGCATTCGTAATATCAGTTATTGTCCATGCTCATTGGACTGTGCTGTGTATTTTGCACTCGCTATTCATAGAACCCTCGTGTTAATTAGATTATCTCCAAAACAACCTGGCACGGGGGGATTTGGGGCTTGGCACAATGGGGATTAGCCTTGTGGCATGATAAGAGTTAAAAATACAAATGCATATGAATTCAAAGGGCAATTCCTTGATCTGCGACTGGGCCCAAGCCTTAGTTATTCCACAAGGGACATGGACAATCTTATCCACAGGTAAGACCAGAATGCAACGTACGGTGATGCTAATTGAATGGTTGACTTGAATTTGAAAGAGGGTTAGCGTGATCGAACTGTAACCTTGTAATAGTAGTAGATAATGCTAATGATATTGATGATATATTTTATAGTTTCGTATGATTTTCATATGTTTAGTTTCGTATTAAAAGTGCGACCAAAAGGTCGCTCTTTTCTTTTAAGTATCAAAGAAACTAAATAAATATTTTTTAAAACTTTCCAAAGTTAAAGTCCTTGCTTCCTGTCGTTGAATGCAATTTTTAGTCCTTCGATGTGAGGTTAAATTATATTTTTAATTCGTTGTGGGCATGCACTATTCAGCCTTTATATGAAAATCATTGTCTTATACAATCATTGATGATCATTGTTTAGAGATCAATCAGCGGCTGATCGTTTATCGTTTGTCGATCAGTTTCCGGCATTTTCTCAACCAAATATCGCCCGATAAAAGACGGCAAGCACTAGTTATTAATCGGCGATATGTCGGCAGTCATTTTGAAAATATTACAAACCCTTGGAAAAATGGACAAGTTTTCCACCACTAGTTCGGTCAGCAAAAGATTTTTAATGCCGCGGTATCAACCTCAGTCCCTTGAGGCCAACAGCTGACCGCTGATAACCCCTTTGTAAGACTGCGTAACTTCTCTGCGACCTTTGACAATAAACAGCGACTAGTGGATTTCGGTCTTCTATGTTCGGTCGTACCATTGACGTTACGTGGAAAAAGCGATGTGACTAGACAGACACTCAAAACCCAACAATTAATGGACATAAACATTGATTATATAGTCCGTGTCTGACTTGTGATCAATTTATATTAAAATGAACTGTGCAGAAAAGCAAACTTTTTTAGGAAACACTATGACAAAAATTGGCAATACAAACTGTATTTTATATTATCGTCTAAATTCCGTTAGTAAAGAGGAAGTTGTAACACATTTTATGGTTATTTTTATGGCTAGGATGTATCTCGGTATCTCGAATATATGTTTATCAATTTAGATTTTGGAAGCACGATGGCCAGCATACCATAGCTCCTGTCACATCACACGTGCCGAAATCTTGCAACCACGTAACCACGAATACACTTTTTATTATCTGATCACATTCCAGTCTTGTGTTTTCTAAACTGTTATAAATTTACATTGCCTTCTAAACTGATATAATTTCGAAAGGTATCTGCTCTTAATGTAAATAGATTGAAGTGAGACGTCGCTGAAGTGAGCTTTGTAAGCACACACCTAGTACCCTCACTGAACTAGCTTTGTTGTATGATGCTACGCTTAATGATATCTTTCAAAAGCGTGCTCCCGTTGTTATTAAACAGGTAGTTCTACGTCCCCAAGTACCGTGGTATACTGACTGTGTCAGGACAGAAAAAAGGGAAAAGAGAAAGGCTAAAAAGCGTAGGTTGAAAACTAGGACCGATAATGATTGGGACAACTATAAGTCCGTTCGAAAAGCAACATTACAACTTTTGAACAAAGCTCGTTGAAAATATCACAGAGATCTGATTATGGAAAATAAGGATAATCAAAAGAATTTATTCAATGTTGTCAAGTCTCTGTTGAACATGTCAAATAAACAATATTTGATACCTTGTGAACTGATGAACATAAGTTCGTAAATGAACTAGGTGAATATTTTTGTGACAAAGTCGTGAAAATCCACAAGAATATTGAAACAAGATTAAATGCAATGAATGAACCTAGGATTTATTCTCCATTAGCCACTTGCCATGATGTCGATGTTTTTAGCAAGTTCAAATCTATTTCTGAGCACCAAATTGAAAACATTTATACTTGACCTCAGTAAGGAGTCATGCTCATTAGATCCTATGCCCACGAAACTTCTTCTACAATGTATAGAAATATGAATTCCTGTGTTCACATCATTTCATCTTTTTCTCTCGACTGGTCATTTTCCCATGCAATGGAAAAATGCCCTCATCACACCATTATTGCAAAAACCTGGTCATGACGCAGAGTTTAACAACTTAAGACCTATAAGCAATCTGAAATACATATCGAAGTTGGTTGAACTGCTACCCGGCAAATAATGGATCACCTCAATAACAACTCACTTTTGCCATGTACTCAGGCTCCATATAGCCAATTCTATAGTACTAAAACTGCACTGCTAAGAACAAAGAGTGATCTATTGATGACTATGGATTCCCAGAAAGTCACTCTTTTACTTTTATTAGATCTAAATATTGCATTCGACACCATATATCATTATCAGAAACTTTAAAGACCCGTGTCGGCAAAGATAGTGTTGTTCTTGAATGGATAGAGTCGTACTTGTCAAATAGATATCAAAACAACAAGATAGATGATGTGATCTCTGATCATTTCCCAGTGCCTTTTGGAGTTCCACAAGATTTCCGTCTGGGTCCTTTGTTATTTACTCTGTACACTGCTAATCTCATTTTCCCGATATATCATGCCAATGCTATGCAGATGACACACAACTTGATGTATCATTCAGACCTAATGGGCATGCTAATGAGTGATGTGTCTCACTTCTAGAAACATGTGTTGACTATGTACGTGGATGGATGTTGCAAAATAGGCTCATGCTTAATGATAGTAAAACAGAAGAAATTATCATGTACACACTTAAACAGACATCCAAATCAACTTAAACAGTGTATCAATTGGAGAATCTGTTAGTACTAGAAATCTCGGAGTACAGTTCGATGCGCATTTGAATATGAGAGAACACATCACAAATGTTTAGAAATCAGCATACTACATGATCTATAACGTATTCGTAAATATTTAGATAAGGACATTGTTCATGCATGTATCACCAATACGTTGGACTATTGTAATGGTCTACTCTATAGGATCCCTGACTCTCAAATAGTGAGATTGCAACGGGTTCAAAATACCTGTGCAAGGCTGATTTTTGGTTGTTCTAAATTCAAACGGATTTTTCAAAATAGAAATTCAATGTCATTGCAATCTGAAAATCTAGCTGCGGAGGGGTTTAGACCCAATATCAATTGAAGTAAACTAAGTTGATTACCTTGATTGGTAATTATTAGTATTACGCGTACATTGCGAAAAAGAAAAGTAATGATCAGCTTTCTCTGGAAGAGATTAACTGTTAGGA
>JARBES010000121.1:16444459-16455910 GCA_030265145.1 Strongylocentrotus pallidus
TTTCGACTTTAAATGTCCTTGATATTTTCTGATTGACAGTTTCTGTATTTTAATGGAAACTTTAATGCACTTGTTTAAATGAGTTTGTATCATGTAGTAGGTCCATGGTATCATGCAGTGCATTTCTTTTTGAAATCCATATCATCTCCGTAATCATAGCCATCCTCCATTGTTTTAGTAGTTGCAGCCACTATAGTGAAATTATGGATTCCTCAGCGACAGAAATAGTGCTTTTCCTGCCACCTCGATCCATAATTTCAACCAGAGCCTCTCAGTGCATGGTATATTTGTTTAAAATATTATATGAAATAAGTCTATTCTTGTACTATACAACGGAAATAAATAATGAACGATATTTCTTTGTTTTGTTTTGTTTTATTTTGTCAGTTCTGCTTTGTATTACTGTATATTCATGAAGCTATTTTTTTAACTAGATCCCACCTCCCCACACCCACTCGCTTTGTTACTCTGAGGTTCCATCTTTGACTTTACAAGTTAGACCAAATACATTTATTCCTAGTTTCTCGCTCCTTCGATCCTCCTTCCTTTTTTCGGCCCGCCTCAATTTTTTGTCTTCACATTATTGTTTTTCGAATGAAATAATCAAGACTTTGAGGACATCATTCCAGACGATGGGATTAACAAAGTCTGTTAATATATTGCACTTTCACCTTGTTTTGAGTGTCTTTAACACTGTATACAAATGAAATTGAATTAATGAAATTTGTGTTTAAACTGAACCATGCAATGGTATTTTGTATGAACAAAAAAAAAATCGAATACCAAATAAAATGGAACCCCTCCTCGGCTTTTTCAAAAGTCCTGGAAATTAGAAATACGATTAACTTGGCCTATTAATGGAAGTATGACCTTCAGTTGCTGCTCTGCTCAAGTCTCGATGGATGACCAGCATATTGTAGCAGCCCTAAGTTCATTTCCTCGTCACTGAATACCGAATCGCAATTGATATAAATGTACAGTACAAATCCAATAGAACAAATATTTTTAAATTTGAAAATGTGTCCAAGAGAGAAAGGGGAGAGAGGTAGAGACAGAGAGAGAGAAAGAGAGAGGGGTGAGGGGTTTATCGGCAAAATAAACTAGGGAGGAACAGAGAGAAAGTGTTAGGGCCTACAGGTTATGCTCGCGCGCGCCAAGACAATCTCATTGATTAAACAAAGAACTTTCATTGAATTTAGTCCAAATTGCGAGAGACAAAAGCTCGCCTTCAGAAGGAGTTAAACGAAAGCAAACAATCCCCCATGCAGAATGCAAGGGGTGTGTCGAAATCTAGAGCATCAACAGCGAAACGGGAACAAAGGCATCCCCCAGAACTCAACGTGCACTTGTCACCGTCTCCCCGTACAGCAGCCCCGCTGTTTCCAGCTCATGATGCAGGTCCTATTGTACGCCCTGATGGGATTTCATGACAAAGACGACTGTTAGTTACTTTCTCAATCCGCACCGCTTCAGTTCTTGCGAGATATTATAAAGACTAAAAAAAGAGGAAGGATGGTGTAAATGCCTCTCCAAAAATAAAGAAAGGGAAATAATGCTTGTTTGAAATGGGATTAGGGGCAGCTAGAGAAGGGGTACACGCGAGTTTTGTTTGCATCTTGAAGGTTTTCGATTTTCGTTCCCTTCGAGGTCTACCCCCCTGTTGAAGGGAAGGGGGTCAGCGGGAGGGCAGATAGGGGGTCCATGTCATAGGATGTAATGACAGGCGATTGAAAATGTGTCCTACCAGTGTTTTTTCTAGGCCTATTCATAACTTAATTCACTCTCTTTTTTCATTATCATGTTTGATTGGAAATGGAGCTCCGATTCGTGTAAAAGTTGTTGGCTACATTGTCTTCACAACTCAGATGATAAACCTTTAGCGTTCCTTGATGTTGCTTTTTTTTTTAAATCGACTAAATAATTAGTTTGTATAGTTTGAAGATTCGTTTTGATCTGTCGAACAAGAAAACGCCTTTGTTGGAAAAAAATGAAAGATCAAAATGATGCCAATTACCTACTATAGAGGCTGTTGCAAGAAATATATTGAGAACTTTTCTTTTTACATTAGTTAAACTATGAAAAACACCGAGTAAAACATTTCTCTCTCAAAACGTTTCTTAGCTCCAAAAACGTATTGTCTTCTTCTTTTTCTTCTCAACTTCTACTTCTTTATCAAACGTTTTTTCATAAAGGCGTTTAAAAGATTAACTCTTAAAATTTGAAAATTCATTCTGTAAAATGTAGCCAGCACAATTGATGCTATTGACGTCATATACGTTCTAACTTTCTTTCTTATCTAATGAGATCGAACATTATCTGAGAATTTTTTTTTTTTATATAGGGGCCTAATTGCAATTTTGGGGTGACTATTTTCCATAAGTGCTGGTGCAAGCAACAAGTCATTCATGTCATCGAGTCACTTGATCTGATAACGACTCGTCAATACATGACCATCGTCTAACGTCATGAAAGTGGAAAGTGATAAGAGAGAAACATCCTTGTTGATAGATTCACCATCACTCTCGCAGGGCCTTTTTTTCGAAGCGCGGACATTATTTGCGGTTGCGCGGGTCGCGAGCCACTCTCGTGGAAGGGGGACAAAACAACGCCCCGGATTACGCCAGAGAGGAACAAAGAGAGGCACACGCGTGCACCCCACAAAGTGCAGTATTGTTTTGAAACCTTTAGCAAACTGGGATCTTTATCTGGGAGGGTTTATGTGGTGTGGGCAACGATTTTTTTTTATGAATGAAGAGAGTAACATCGACCTTTTTGTTGCTGCCAAAATGAGTTTGCTACACTTTTTTTTCTCTCGCACTCTATAAAATGGATATAAGCTGAAAAGTCAATTATTTTACGCACCCTCTCTTTCTGTCTCTTTCTCTCCCCTCTACCTCTCTCTCTCTCTCTCTCTCTCTCTCTCTCTCTCAGTGCTCTCTCTCTCTCTCGCTTTCTCTCTATCTTTCAAACACTCTTTCTCTTCCTTTTTGTTCTTTCTCTCGTTTTGTAATAACCAATTGATTCCATCATTATTTAAGCCTTCATGTCATGTGAAATTGTAGAGAAGTAATAGCGATTAACTATACATTCTGACTAAGCGACCAGTTGACCACATCGTAATTTATCATATTTATGACCACAATAGAATATGCAAATGTTCCGGGGATTAATTTGAGAAAGTGAATATCAATTAGCTAGCAAAGGACGAAAGACAACCTTCAGTAATTACAACTATACCAGTGAGAACAATGCATTGTCTCGAGTCCGAAACTCATAACGCTTCAGCCATAATTGCTGAAACGGAAAGGTCTGGCCGGTGTATATATGCCTTGTCCGTTGAATCGCAGGTGCTTCGATTGTCCCTGACGTATGCATCCAGAAAAATAATGAGACCAATTCAATCGATATCTCTATGAAATTACCTTTTTGTTTAATAGATGGACCATGGGGCCAACCGACCGTGAAAATGTCATCACGTTCTCCAGTCAAAATGAAGGCTTACGGCAGTGTTCCAGATAGCGGGACCTGAATGGGATCTAGGCCGTTGGCTGGGCGGAGAGAAAAGATCAGTTTGCCATGACAATTTGCGTTTAATCCTCGTCTTTGTCTCCACTGTTCGAGAAGTCAATTTGAGCATCTGTCCGCCAGTAACCTCGAAAATGTCATTGACTGTGAAATGTTTGACTGTCATTCGTATTCATTGCTAATATTCATCCATCCGTTTTATTTAATCTGCTCATGTTCATCTGGCGTCTGCTCATAACAGTTAACATTCTAAGTTTCTGACATTAATGTCTAGTGCATTGTCATATTTTATCATGTATTGTCATATCATGTCGTTAATCTTTCCATTATGAATGTCAAAATTCAATACCAATGTCTAGATTGAATTGACGCATTATCATATCGCTAACGTATTTTATCATATATAGTTTTATCATATATATATCACACTTATCATAATTTGCTTTCATTTCTGACAGAGAAATGTATTCTTAAATATATGAATGCAAATATCCACGCACGTATTATCATACACATACAATTATTTCTCAACGATGATTATTGCCTTTAATTTATCTGCACTAACGATAAAATATGATTTTTTTTTTTTTAATTGTTGATCTTTTGTTGTTGTAATGTTTGAAAATGAAATCAGTTCTACCACCAAACCTCTCGCGAACTCATCACATCATAATTTATTACTATAATTATCATTATGTCTACCGGCACACCCGCCATCATTACCATCATCATCATCATCATCAATAATATTTATCATCATCGATAGTATTATCACATCAGTGGTAAAAGCATTAGAAGTAGTAGACTTAATTGGAAAAATTGTTGATTACAATGACTAGTCCACCTAGTCCAAAAATAATTTCATGGTTTTTATTATTCATGATTAAATAATTTTTAGACCATATAGATAGTTTAACAAATGAGCATTAGACTAACTGGGTATTAGACTTATTGGAGATTAGACCAAATGGAAATTAAATCAAATGACGAATAGCCTAAATGGTCATTAGACCAAAATGATAAGTAGACGAAATAATTATTTAACCATGTGGATAGAAGACGGGCTGGGTGTATACCATATGTGAATAGACCATATGGGTAGTAGACCAAACGGCAATAAACCGCCACAAGGTCTACCACCATCGTCATCACCACCACCACCACTACCACCACCAACACGCACTACCAAGGCATTATACCTACCACCATCATCACATCTCCATAATCACCACAATCCTCACCCCCACAACCATCACCGAAGTATTAAACACGACACACCCTCATCACCGACATCTTTATCATCTTCAGTATCACCATCATCATCATCACCGCCATCAACATCATCACCATTATCATCATCATCATCATCACCACCACCACCACCACCATCATCATCATATGCCATCATCACCATCATTACTACCATCAACATCACCACTACAACCAGCTTACCCCCCGCCACCAACACAATGCACCGTCATCATGGTAACCTCCTCTATCATCATCATCGTCGCTATAAGTTTATCCCAATAACCCCATTACTTTCACCCCTCTGCCCTAATATTAATTATTGTAAGCTACTCTTTTCATCCGCGCGTGCCCTAAATGGTCCTATACGAAAACGTTATCACGAGGTTATTGCACTACCCCCTATTCTTATCCTTCTGCTCCCCTGGTTCCCTAATCTACCCCCATTTTCCCACATCTTACTAAAGCATCATCTTCTCGTGGATAATACTCACTGTCCTACTTAGTGGTCTAATTAATAGGGCTTGGTCTTTGTGTGGAACTTTTTACGAACCTATTCAAGTCCAACTCTCTGGAACGAATTCGACGCTTTAAGAAATCGTCTTCTTTCTTTTCGAAAAAATATCTATCGCAGGTTGTCAATTTAAGATGGCGTTGTAACCTCTTCTTAACTTAAAAAGCTATTACTTTCCTTTGTTAAGCATTTCAAAGGAAATTTATAGAGTTGTCCCAAATAGCGTAATTTCGTCTCGTAAACATGATAAATGTCAAGTGACATCTGCGATCATTATAAAGAAAACACAGATGTCCTTACAATTAATTTCTCTACGATGGGACAATATTAGTGATAAATGAAGCATGGAGATAATGAGGAGTTTTAGCAAAGGCTCTAGAGGTTAATCACATTTCCGAAATGCAGTTATAATTGGTTGATTGAAAGCATGACAAGATATATTAAAATTTGAATTCCACCCTTTTACCATTGTCGTGATCACATGATATGATTAAGTTAATACATATTCTGCAGTTAATTAGCATACATCGGAATGATTTCCGTTTGCTTTGTTTCCACAGCGGAGTTCTATGATCTGTATTTAAATGTGTGCAGAAGATCGATGCGATTACATGGTTATTTTCGGATCCATACAGCCACGAGAGCCTACACGCTAACTACACAATCTGTCTTTCTCTTTTTAGAGAGGGGAAAGGGGCGATGAGTGAAAGTGAGAGAGAGAGAGACAGAGAGAGAGAGAGAGAGAGATACAGATAGACATACAGCAAAAATAAACAGAAATGTCAATGAAGGAAAGGATAGATAGAGAGAGAGAGAGAGAGAGAGAGAGTGATACAGATGGACATACAGACATACAGACAAACAAAAATAAACAGAAATGTCAGTGAAGGAAAGGATAGATAGAGAAGTAGAGAGAGAAAGAGAGAGAAAGAGAGAGAGAGAGAGAAAGAGAGAGAGAATGATACAGATAAATATAAAGACATACAGACAAACAAAAATAAACAGAAATGTCAAAGAAGGAAAGGATAGATAGAGAAGTAGAGAGAGAAAGAGAGAGAGAGAGAGAATGATATAGATAAACATAAAGACATACAGACAACAAATAAACAGAAATGTCAGTGAAGAAAAGGATAGAGGGAAAAGGAGAGAGAGTGGTGAGGGAAGAAGTAAAACAGAGAGAAAGAGAGAGAGCACGGGCGTGAGAAAGACAAATAAAGAAGCCACTCATTATCAGTCACATGTCTCCTTCCGTCATTATAATTAATTAAACGTGCTTCAAATAAATAGTTTGTCTCATTAGAGTCATATCAAGCGTTCCTCAACGGACGGAATGCTTTTGTTTGCTTTGCGTTCAAACGTCAAGAACTTCCTGTTTTCCGTCTTTCCGTTTTCTATGACTTCTCATTGTTTGAGGGCTTGAGTTCCGACTATACGAGTATACCATCTGCTTCCATCCCGAGTATGAATCATTGATTCTACTTGCAAAGGAATAATTTCATGAAAAAGAAGGGGAAATAGTTTAATTCCCACGTTGCAAAATTGTTGTTATTTTCGTTAACTGCCAGTCGTACGTCAAACTTGTATACCGTGCTCCCCAAAATGGGATCCGATGACAGTTGAATGGGCTCAATTTCATACACCGTCTCATTTTTACACAGATGACATCATTTTTACACAGATGATATTAATTATACACAGATGATGTCATTCATACACAGATGATGTCAATTATACACAGATGAAATCATTCATACACAGATGATATCATTGATACACAGATGAAATCATTCATACACAGATGATATCATTCATACACAGATGATATCATTCATACACAAATGATGTCATTCATACACAGATGATATCATTTACACACACAGATGATATCATTTACACACACAGTTGATGTCATTCATACACAGATGATGTCATTCATACACAGATGATATCATTGATACACAGATGATGTTATTCATACACAGATGATGTCATTCATACACAGATGATGTCGTCTATACACAGATGATATCATCTATACACAGATGATGTCATCCATACACAGATGATGTCATTGGTATACAGATGATATCATCCATACACAGATGATGTTATTCATACACAGATGATGTCATTCATACACAGATGATGTCGTCTATACACAGATGATGTCATTGATACACAGATGATGTCATCCATACATAGATGATGTCATTGGTATACAGATGATATCATTCATACACAGATAATATCATTCATACACAGATGATGTCATTTATACACAGATGATGTCATTCATACACAGATGATGTCATTGGTATACAGATGATATCATTCATACACGGATGATTCCATTCATACACAGATGATGTCATTCATACACAGATGATATCATTCATACACAGATGATGTCATTCATACACAGATGATATCATTTATAGAAATAACCTGAACAAGAAGAACGAGATATACACACAAAAAAGAACAGTTGTTACATACAAGTAGCCTAGAAATGCCACAATAATTCTGTAAATCAGTCGATCACAAATTGTGGAGCGCCAGGAGTATCAAGTCTGACAGACATAAGCGCTTATACAGGAACCCACTATTACATTAAATGCAATTCTGTCTCTCCATTGAAATACGAATTATGTTCTACGACTTTTGCTCTATTTGCTCCATTTTTGTTTTTCTTGAATTATTCACTCCAAAGTGGTCTATGTACCCTGTGTATCATCTGGCTCTTGTATATCTATAATTCTATACAGTTTCCAATATTGTATTCTACACGTATGTATTTCAAAAATCTGCTTGTAAAATGTAAACAATTCAGCCATTGGTTACTAATCGTATTTTGCATTATACCATAAATAAATAAATTTAAAAATAAAACCATTCTCCTCCCTGTTTATCGTCCTACGCGCAATACCACAAATACCGCTGAAAACAAACTAATCCATCATTGCTCCGTCCGTATCTGAATTACAATGGGATTATGGACTCACATATTAGCTTAGTATATAAAGCACCTTTATCCTTAATAAAACAATCTCTGTATTCTTCTGTTCATTTTTCTAGCTTTCTTTGTTAGTGTTAAATGGCATGAACATCCACACTGGCTCCTGTAACAATTTTTTATATATTTTTTAAAAAACCCTCTGGCATGACTGGGGTTAACAACAACCAACTTATTTCTAACGGCTTTTTCGCGCGCTGTAGCATAAAATTATGCTATTATGCTAACCGCGCGTTTCACGTTAATGAAAGTAGATGGGGAAAAGCCCAAACGACCAAATAATATTGATTACCCTTTATTGAATTTTGGGATCAAAGTAAATGGTAAATAGATTTTCAAACATGATGAAGGTAATTAATCTACGCTGCCTTATTGTTAGAAACAAATACATTGTAAGGAATCTAAACTGAAGCGTTTTTGTTTTGACTGATTGATATTATTGACCGAGTATAAATAATACCATATAATCATGATAACATGACAAAGTAATTTCAGAATGGTCGCCCTTCCGTTACAGCACAGCTATTCTACCGAGGGGTCCTAATGGTAAAACTAACAATCAAGAGAATATAACATATCACTAAAGAAATATTCAGGAAAAAGGTTTCAACAAAAAAAGTTGTTTTAGATATCTATCTCTTCTTACAGAGAGTATTGGACAGTCACTTGATGACATTATGGAAAAACACTTTTAGAAGCAATCGTTTCACGTAAATTATGAAGTACATTAGGATTACAATGGAATTGATGTAAGTTTCTTTACTCCGTATTTCTTCTCTTGGAAAAAGCCAACTTTTGTTATGGAATATAAAACATTAAATCTTTGCCAAATCTCTCTAAATACTTGTTATTGCCATTAACCCTCGGAGTTAAAAAAAAAAAAATCGAGAAGCTTTTGTTGTATTCCATTTGAAATAATGAAATAAATTGAGAATTTGATAGCTCCATTCGTTACTAAACTATTTGCTCTTAGCATACCAATAAGGCAATCTTATTATGTACATGTTTGCATTGCTATACAATTTCATGTTATTAACACTATTTCAACAAGAATATACAAGCAGAATGAAATTTACAAGAATTTATTCAACTCTTCAATTTTTAACCATAGTTTTCTATTTTGCTTATTTGTTTTTTTTCCACATCATATTGTATGTACTCATCTGTTGTCCTTCATTATAAAAGACATGAATTTGTTAATGTATACATGTTGATAAAGTCTGCTCAACTTTGTATATGGCTTGCAAAGTTCCGCGATATATCGGTGTTTCTTTTCGTGTTTCCCTTCAAATCACCTACCATGTCTACGGCAAGTTCCTTTTCATCGACATGCACAGCTATCAAACTAATGCCGCCCCATCGCGCCAACTATTTTCACTTTCGCCCCATTACAGTACATTTTCTAACCCTAAATTCTGTTATGACATTTCTTGCTTCCAATGAATGTTTTCACATTTACATGGTGAGAGCACTCATTATCGAATGTCTTCTTATGTTTTATGTTTTGACGATGCACCGGGGAGCGTGGTCAAATTGCTTAGCAGGGGACCTATTACCCTTTTCGGTTACATGTCGCTTTTCCAAATGGTTCGTAATTCCGTACGATCGTTTTTTTGTTCTTCCGAAGGCTCGTTACTCTGAAGTTTCATGATTATTCCGAAGGTTCGTATTCCGTAATGAAATAGGGTTCATAATAATTCAATTCAATTGAATTTATTTCTTTTTATTCATCCAAATTCACAAGAATACATGGAAATTTGTTTTGGTCACACATTGTACAAAAACATAATATATAATTATTTGAGAAACTGTATCGTTGTGTTTATAATCATAGAAGAACCATCAAAATAAAAAGATAGACAAGATAGAAATATTCTTATATTCTAGTATATAATTTAAAAAAAGTCATAACGAAAATGAAGCAGGGTTTATTATTCAGGAGGCTCGTAATTCCGAAAATGACATGGAACTCTGTATCTTCTTTTTGTTTTTCTTTCGGAATTACGAACCTCTGAAGCTAGGAGCCTTGAGATAAACGAACCTCCGGAAGAACACAACAAATGCTCCGAATTATGAACCTCGTGGTATGGGAAATTATTGTTTCGGAATACCATGGACCAAAGAGTTGGATCTATTACCAAAGAGGTCAATGGAATAATGAAACTTCGACATTATGAACATTGGGAAAGAAACGAATGCCCCCCCCCCCCCATTCCTCTGCTGTCGTTTACCAACATAAAGAGGCTTTGTTTTGGATTGCGAGTTTGCCAGCAGGGGTGCCAGAAATCTAATCAAGACTCTCTATTTTCGATGTTGTGGCGAGAGTTTTGACACTGTCCGCCATTGTTTCATAGTTTTGCCCACGCTCAGGAGTACTGCAAGCTATCTTCTTGATGTGCGCGTTATGATCGCTTGAACATGTATAATTATGTCCATGGTTTGGATTACATCACCATCACCATCTCACATCACCGAGTGATAAATCCATGGATGGATCCATTATGAATCGAACCCTCTTTGTACCATGTCTACTATAGGCTATAGGTCCACGCTCATCCAGAGCCACCTTTACACAGAGTTTGGCCAACTTGGTTTCTCCATGGACCTACTACGAGAGTCCGTGGTTTCTCCCTGGTACCAGTCTTGGTTACAACATGGCGTCTATTCTTTTGTTTTGTGCTTCCCAATCAGTATTCCTCATAAGCTCCTTGTGCAGGATGATGGGCCCGGAGCCAGTTGATATGGGAGTTTAGCCAGCCCAGTCCGAATGTGCCCAACACGGACTAGGGTGGCTAACTTCTCATGTTAAATTGCTCCGAACCCATCATCCTGCACAAGAAGCTGCATGTTCTAAAACACAATTTAAATAAGAAATGTTTTTTCCATCCCTCTCTCTCTTTTTTCTCTCTTTCTCTCTCTCTCTCTCTCTCTCTCTCTTTCTCTCTCTCTCTTTATCTAGTTGTCTCTCTACAAATCTCTCTCAGTATATATTTATCTCTCTATATATATCACACTCTCTATCTCGCGCACACTCTCTCTCTCTGTCATTCAAACCTTTCATACATTTTTTTTTATCCATCTCACTTTCCAACTATCCACTTCAACCTGTCGTGTCAAAATGTTCATTTCTTACGAACAAAAGCCCCCCGCG
>JARBES010000121.1:17195495-17216344 GCA_030265145.1 Strongylocentrotus pallidus
CCCCTGCGTACGCGCCTGGAAATGAGTATGGTATAACTTTTTTGAGGCACTTCATGATCATTTTGAAACGCAATTTGTTTAGAGGTTCAATATTACACAATACCACAGACACTGATAACATGTAGGGCCATGCATCATAGATTTTACATTGTTAAACGATGCCTCTAATAACTTGATATCTGCACCCAGGCTTCTTGCAGCCATGGGGCAGCGTATTTAAATTCGCTTATTTTAATTTCATATGAGATGACACTGAGGTTATTACGGCATTGCCTTGGTCAATTTTTTGTTACCCCATTTCGAACTATTGCCTTAGCCAGCTGATGTTACTTCGATGGTCAGATAAGTTACATGCATTCGTTTGGGAAAGACTAGTGCTCACTACTACGTTTTTTAGTAAACGAAGAATTTTGCAAGGGATTTTGAAGTTCGACCCAGTCAGAATAGCACACGTCTTTTCCCTCTGCCAAATACCTATACAGTCAGCTTTAATACAGCGTTGTGCACTTGATTATTTTCCGCTTTAAGGGTTACCGTACTTTATAGTCTATATTTCCATCATGAAAGAAACATAATGTATATTGTTTAGAAAGAGTGCAAAACACCTTTCGAGGCTATTGTAGATCAAAAGAGTTTTATGGATGATTGGATTTGAATTCACGCACAATTTCGTGATGTTAACCCATACTGTGCCATTAAAGCTCTTTTGTACAGACCCTGCATGTTCATCCCATACATCATTCTGTCTGGTATTCTTAGAGTTAAGTTTCGGAGGGATTCCCCTTTTTGATATTATGGCGTCTGTTCTTGGCACCGCTTCAAATACAAGTGGGTAGTATTGTGCATGTGTACATTTCATAATTGTTAACCTCTCTGTAATTCAGTTTGTGACTATAAAAAAAAATTACGAAGTGAAAGAGACCTTCTGGCCTTTTTCTTTACAACTAGTCAAACCATTTCCCGAAATAAAATGTCGTTATGGTGGGATAAAATCATGAGAGAGATGAATCACAAACAGGAGGCTTTTTAATCATGCTCACCCAAGGGCATATATACCATTAGAAATAACAACAATTGAGCGATAAAAAGCAACACTTAAAAAAGATAGTTTACAATGGCTGGCTATGGTACGATAAAGAAAACATTTCTGGCTCTATTTGGAACATGGAACAAGTTAGAGCCAGTATAATTATGAATACACATTAACGTTTGATAGTGACCAGCATTGGTGTATCGAGAGAGGGGGGGTTGGGTGTTCAAACACCCTACCCCCTTGGCAAAAGGGGGTGTTTTTTGTGTTAAACCCCCCCCCCCCCCCCCGTTGGTAAAAAGGGGGATGTTTTAGGATTTTAAAGACACCGTTTATCTTTGCCCCCTAAGTATTACCTGGGGCATAATTCTTCTATCAAAATTACTTCAAGTAGAGAAAAGACCCTTGATGGATTTGGAAGTGTGCACCCATTATGTTCAGAAAAAAAAACTATGCGAGTCTACAAAAATCCTATTCTAAGCTCCACTGCATTCCATTGTGTGGGTGCCTGGCACGAACCTGGAAGCTGGAGTGTTGTTTTTTCTTTCGGTGGGTGCAGACTCGCTTTGTGATGATTTAGGGGGTGTGGCTGGAACTGAAGATGCTGGAAATGCCGTCGATGGTTGTAAAAATGCTGTCAAGTTAGTTACTTTGTTGCTGCTGGTGCTAATGTTTATTTCAATTACATATTCTGGCTTATCAGGAATCTTTGGAGTTAATAGGTATGCATCAGCATCCCCAACGACAAAGTCATTCCGGTCCAGGTAATCGATGCATAACAATGAAAACTGATTTTATGTCAGCACCCAGGCTTCTTGCAGCCATGGAGCAGCATAATCCAATTCGGTTACTTTAATTTCATATGAGATAACACTAAGGTTATTACGGCATTGCCTCGATTACAAATTTGAATGCATACAATACATACAATATACAATAGACAAGTTACTAAATTTATGGACACGTTTTACCCACATACAAACTGCTGCATTAGACCGCTTCTTCTACTTCAATGGTCAAATAATTATCTACATTCATTTAGGAAAACTTTGTGCTTATCACTGCTAAGTTTTTAAAAGTAAATAAGGAGTTTAGCAATTACTTTTCGACTCGGTCGAAATGACACACGTCTTTCCCCCAATACCAATGATATCAGCTCAGAGCCTTGTGGACTTGATAATTTCTCGCTTACATGACGTATGTTGCATCTCAGTAAAGGGTTACCGTACTTCAATGTCTATGATTCCATCATGAAAGGAAAATATGTACATCGTTTGGAAAGAGTGCAAAACACCTTTCAAGTATATTGTGGATCAATTGATTTGTTTTCATGATTGGATGTGGTTGCATGCACAATTTTGTCATGTTAATCCATACTGTGCCATTAAAGCTCTTTTGTACAGACCATGCACGTACATCCCAAACATCATTCTGCCTGGTAAAATTAGAGTTATGTTTAATATTATAAGCTAGGGATGCTGTTCCATAATTCAGGGGCAGCATGCCCGAAACTCCGTTTACCGTAAAAGAGGAAAGGCATAACTAGTGATAACAATTAGCACTACTTGCAAAACGAATGCGATTTCCTGACGAAAACACGGAGAAGACGGAAAAGAAGAATATTAATGGGGCAGAATGTGAACGAAAACAAGGCAATGACGATATTCGCCATTGCAAAAAGACCCTTGATGGAATTGGAAGTGTGCGCCCATTATGTTCAGAAAAAGAAATCTATGCGAGCCTACAAAAATCCAATTCAATGCTCCACTGCATTCTATTGTGTGGGTGCTCGGCACGAACTTGGGAGCCGGGTTTTTTTTTCATTTTCTTTCGGGGCGGACTAGCTTTGTAATGATTCAGGGGGTGTGGCTGAAACAGAAGTATGCTGGAAATGCTGTCGATGGTTGTAAACATCCTGTCAAGCTAGTTACTTTGTTGTTGCTGGTGTTAATGTTTATTTCAATTACATATTCTGGCTTGTCAGGAATCTTTGGAGTTAATAGGGTTATATGTCGTTCTGATTTTCGAGCGCACACGAATGCACTTTTTCACACACATAGAATTCTAAAGAAACATATATAAACAGTTATAATCTGGGAATATTTATTATAATTTAAATAGAAATGAACTGCCAAATGTTTTTTATTCAATGTTTACAAAGAATGTCAATCTTCATCATTATCCTACTCGGTCTGCCTGGCTTTTTAATCTACCAAAAACAAGAACTTTGCTCTCGAATAAATCATTTGTATTTTCAGGCTCAAAACTTTGGAACTCTATTTTAGATCCAGTTAAAGATAAACCCACATAAATATTACAGTTTTATTAAAGGGTTAAAAAAGAATGTAATACAAAAGTACATGTCTTCTACAGGTTAAACTTCTCACATCCCCCCTATTCATACACACACACACACACTCTCTTTCTCTCTCTCTTTCTCTTTCTCTCTCTCTTCTTCTAATTTCTGTAGTATGCAACTTTGTTTTTGTCTTCGTTTTGTCATGTCTTGTCTTATCTTATTATGTCAGTTTCCTGTCCGTTGTGTCCCGATTTGTAATTCTGTTCTTGTTGTATATTTCGATTATTTAGACACTTTCAAATGATTTATAAAAATAATGTTCATATTATATTTATTATTGGGAACCTACACAAACAAGTTATGTTTTCCAGTAGGTTCCTGTTTCATTTAATTATTTTGAACTTACTTTGTCAACTATGTTTCTTTATTGTGCAAACAATTGATGTATGAAATGGAATAAAGTCGAATCAATCAATCAATCAATCAATAGGTATGCATCAGCACCCCGACAAGAAATTCGTTCCGATCCAGGTGATCGATGCCTATTACAATGATAACTATCCTTAAACAGGCTCCGATTTATGGAGGCTCAATGTTGTGAGGGCCTTAGAAAACGCACAAGTAAAACAACAAAAGGGAATTGTGGGTAAAAAAAAAAGGGTGCACTTATTAAAGGGAGAGGGTTGTTCCTAAGAATGGCAAAGGGGTATGCATTAGTAGGAAAGAAACTAGGAGCACAAATCAGAAATTACAAAAGGGGTGCCTGAGAAATGATCCACATCGCTTTACGAAAAAAGCCAAACTTATGGACAAAACTTAAACTTAAATATGAATACACATAAGAAAGTTTAAAAATACCTGCCGCCCCCACTCACACAGACATACCACACCCTCACACACACAAAAAAACAAAATGGAGACTCTTTCCCAAAAACGTTTAGGTATTTGTGCCTGTATCAGGAAGTTATCTAAGAAATCATACAAATTTGCTTTAGTCGTCATAAAAATCCAAACATCAATTTGGAAAGGAAAGGCCCCTTAAAAATACATTTTAAAGGTTTCATAAGCCAAGTTTATGAGGAAAGAAATATAAAGAACATCATGATTTATATTAGAAAAAGATAATATTGGTATCGAGATATAATTATTATTAAATATCGACCGCCCGCGAAAAGCACTATGATATTAATTTCTGATATAATCTCTTGTTTTTTAATAAACCGCGGAGATTCCCAAAGTCATTTCTGCTCCTTTTTTGGGTCATGCAAATGTGGATTCACCTCTGCCAATTTTTGAACATTCGAATTCGGTTACCTTCATCGGTATTAATACTGTCCTTCCTGAGGACTGCAAATTCTCTTGTCCCAGCATCGCCAGGTTCCCATCTAATACACCTGGGGATGTTTCACAAAGATCCTAAGTTGAACTTATCTCTAAGTTGGACTTAACAATTATGGAAGGCCGATAGCAATTTTTGTAAAAGTTGTTTTGAAATGCATACAAAGTTGATTCTAATCATCCATATTTTCTATTATCTTGGGAGATTTCATGTTCTTGATGTGGAATTTTTGAAAAGTCTAAAAATACTTGATTTTTGCTTTCGAATATATTTCATTATAAGGCTACAAATGGCTCTCCATAATTGTTAAGTCCAACTTAGAGTTAAGTTTGACTTAGGAATCTTTGTGAAAAACCCCCTGGGTCAAGAGAGGCAAAATGTGTCCCAAGGATGTAAGCACCATGCAAGCAAGGACCGGACCGATCACATCTCGTTCGTATCGGACTCATGAGCCTTCATCTGTATATCAGACTTCACCTACGTTTTCCCCTTTCATTTATTCTACCTCTCTTTTTCATACATTTTAAACTAGTTACTTTTTCACTTTTCTTTTTCATTCATATTTTTGACTCATGACAACGCTTCAGAAACACATGCGATCTTTATTTTGCCTGTCACAAATTTCGGAGACCTTTAATTGTCACCTTTATAAACAATCTGACAAGAACAGCATTAATCCACACTTGCCACTCTCTACCCAGGTGTAGATGGGTACCTTGCAATTGCTGGGGGTAATGATAATTAAGGGCACTCAGGAAGAACAGCACTGATGTTGATTAGGTTTTTAACAAAAAACAAAAAATAAGTATTTTTTTTGTATTTAGTAAATCCTTCCATACACCTGGGGGCGTTTCACAAAAACTTGTCACCAGTGACAAATGACAATTTTTGTTATAAGCTAGTGAAATCCTTGCTTCTGATTGGTTATCAGCAGATTCATCACTGATTTTTGTCATTTGTCATTGAAAAAAGGCTTTGTGAAACGGGTCCCTGTTATACTATGAAGCAAAATAAATAATCTCTAACAGGCAAAACTAGAGTTAAGTTTCTCTTTATTTACAGCACAATGTACACACATGTATTGGGAGTAAAGTATCAAGCAACAAAACATGACTTCGAAAATACAAGAAAATATAAATGTATTTCAATCAAGTAAAATGTTACTTACCATAGAAATATAAAAATTGAATTTAAACAACAGTTTGTCAAAATTATGATCTGGGTGATAATCAAAACATTTTCCTTCTGCTAAGAATAAAAAAAGGCATTAATCCAATTATCCAAGTTGCTTAGCATTAAGTTTACCATCTTTCTGGCTCTCAATAGAGTTTGTTAAAGTTATCTTCTTAAAGTTAGGACTTTTGAATAATTAATGATAACAATAAACAAATGAATAAACAGTAACTATATTGCATTAATGGATGCATTCGGGAATGATCTTTCATTTCTTTAACTTTTTGTTGTTGAATAGTCCAGTACTATCCTCAAATTATATCCTCTTAATTAACAAAACTGCATCACATGTATTTATTGACCAATGTGACAATTATCAATACTGATGTTTACCAATCCTATCTTTCTCAAGTTCATGATGTCGAATAAGAAGTTAATTTGACTAACAATAATATCATTACGTAATATATAATGAAAAAGTCAATTGGGCAATTCAAGAAAAAAACTACATCCATGTTATGTTCCCCAAAATACCATGACAAAAATACTAAATAATGATGTTTGCTGTTGAATCTAAGGACCGATTATGAATGTTTTAATCTGCCCTTTTATGCTCAAATAATGCAAATAAAATATCGCCCAGTTTAAAAGACTTTTAAAGTATCATAAAGCAAATATTGATCACCGACACACAAAGCAAAATCTGCAGAAAATTCATAAGATAAGAGCACTGTCTAGTAACAGCCCCTGTACATGTAATTCAACGAATGGGAACATTAAGTTTAAAGGTGCATTGACCTAACCAACCAATCAGGACTCTTAGAAACCAACGTAAGCATTTATAGGTAACCAGATGAGATTCAGTATCCCGTACACACTGTAGACAATCATTTCACAGCATAAACAAATTTACATCAAGCATGCGAAGATAAAAAACATCAAAATTGTATCTTTTTAGGTCAAAGATGAACAGTATTCAGTATCCAATCAGAGTCCGAGATTATCATAAATTGTACACCAAAAAATGAATTATGCAACATGTTGTAATTTATGCTCAAAAGCATTGCATTGAGAAACCATGTATATGTATTATAATTACAATTAGATGTATAAAAATTGATGTAGTGCCCCTGTGTTGCTCAAAGTTAACGAAAATATGACATGTCAAAAAGGGGCGAAGCGTATCTTCTTTGTTTAAAATCACATATATTGTAAACAGGTGTATATGTGCACATCTCTGTATATACTTGCACATCTCAGTGTATTAGTTCTAGTATAGTGTATATCTGTGCTACCAAATCACTACTCTCAACACGCTACTGGCACATTAAAAAAAACATATATTGTGTCATACACAAGAACTGTGAGATTTCTGCTTGTTCATACCCCCAATAGTATTTGTTCAGCATATTTTCGATCAAACAGTGATACTTCTTCACACAAAATGCATGTAAATATTCTACAAATAGAAAAATGCTTTGGACAAATTGATTATATTGCATGAATAATGTAATCGTGCAATTATTTACACAGTGGACGGATAAATATAAAATATTTGAAGCAGCACTTTTCTGAAAGTTAAAAGGCAATATTTGTACAAAATTTCAATACAACTCTGGAAAAAAATAAAGCAATATCTTGTGATGACACAACCAAAATAATTGTTCGGTGGTTTGCAATAATACTCTCAAAAATTATTTAATATATTTCTGAATCAAAACTTGTATACATCTGCATGAAAGAAATGAAATATTTCCTACTAAATGAAAGCCATTGATCTGGACGGAGTGGTTTAAGAGAAAGCACATTTGAACATTCAACTCAAGTATATATTTTGATCAAGGATCAAATTGTGTTTACATCAAATATTTATAACAACATTAGTGCTAAAATATAGCTAATTTCTGCCTCCTTATTAAAATGTGTGACTGCAAATGGAAGAATGATTAGAAAGAGCACTTATTTTGGTGGTATAAACTTTAGTTAAGGCATACAATTACTCATATTTGTAAAACTAGAACAATATTAAGGCCAAAAATGCTGAATGCAAAAGCACCATTCCACCTTTGGTTTGAGAATATCGGTAAGACGTTTGTTCATACTCGATTATAATCTCACTCAAATGTACATCTAACTCAACATCTCAAGAAAAGATATACAAATCTTAGCTAAATTTGTTCGGCACAGTGTATGTGTGAGTACCAATTGTTCATTCAAGGATAATGCAAAATGTGAACACACTTTCCTTTATTATATAATTCATTTAAAAAAAACTTTTGTTCACTCTTGATCATGATAAAAATTAATTGTATATAATACTTAGTACATCAAACAAACTAGAAATTGTCTGTACTATGTTAATCGCCTCTCTGTTTTCACACAGCTTTGTACATGCAACGTTATTACAGTTTGATCTTTTCTAACCTGCATCCCATAAGAAGGATTATGCTGCCCTCTGTTGCTGAAGCTCCTGTCTTAGAGCACGCACCCTTTCAGTAATCAAAATAGGAACGAGTATAGGACATATGAAGTAAACCATATTTACAAACCATTTTCAACATCTACGTAATTTAATATATATGTAGCTGTACATTCTATACACCAAAGCCAGCTTAGTAAGTGAAAATGATCTATTTATTCGGTTAGAAATTCACCTTAACCCTAACCTGGACCATAGCCTACCATAAAACAAATTCATGGTTAAGATGACGATGATGGGGCTTTTTGAAATTAAACCCTTCAATACAATTGGTCAGTCTCTTTATTTGTGTGCGCTAAAACAGAAACTAAAGACAAGCGAAGCCATAAGATGACTCCTACACCGCATCGTTATTCAGCCTAAAAAGGAGAGAAGAACTTTGTGCTTTAGTTCTGTTCACTTCATAAATAACTATTGTATGTTAGCAGCATCTATATCATCTTACTTTAAAAACTATATCATATTGTACATATTCTTAAATGTACCGGTATAGGTGATATTGACTGGCCTTTCTTGGTGAATTGAGGGAGCTATACATAAATATGATTGTCAGTTAAATCAGTGCAGCACTTCCAGTCCCCACAACTCTCTACACGAACTACTAACCTAAAACTGAACTGAAATAAATAATCATAAATATGTGTGGATAAGGTGAAATAGATACGTACTTCTAAGTATTGCTGCTCCACTGACGCTTCTAAACAGTTAAGAGGTCGTGACAAGTACTGGGACCCGTTTCTCAAAGCCTTTTTTTCAATGACAAATGACAAAAATCAGTGAGAAATCTACTGATAACCAATCAGGAGCAAGGATTTCAGTAGCGTATAACAAAAACTGTCATTTGTCACTGATGACAAGTTTTGTGAAACGGGTCCCTGGTGTATATATTTCTTCCAAGAAAACAAAATTCACATAATACGATGGTTTGATCAAATCAGACATAAATCTTACGACACAGTTATACTAATTTCAAGCCTTTATTTTAATTCTTTTCTGGATAAACTGCGAGAATGTCTTTGAAAGAGTGAAGAGGAGGGATGCTTGCCGTTCAATATTTACAATGAATTATATAGCCCACACAAAAAACAAGTTCTTTTTCTACCAAACTGATTTTCTTTCATATTTGATGTTTTTGAGAGAAAAATCAGGTTGGCGCAGTATATAAAAAGGTTTGGAATGTCTGGTTTCTTGCGCTCACTCCAAGAAAGATCTCAACATCTGTGTCTATGTCTCTCTTTTCTACATTTATTGGATACACAAAATGCGAGAAAGCTCTCCTTTCTTTCTGACTCACCACTTCTTGCGTGCACTCCAAGAAAGTTCTCAGAAAATACTTCTATTTCTACCCCAAGAAATCTTGTACAAGATACTCAAGTTTTTATCTTTTCTTCGTTTCTTACATCTACTGCAAGAAATTTCTCAGGAAAGTATTACAACTTTGGAGTTCAGTCTTTCGTTCTTCACTATTACTGCAAGAAAGCTCTACGGAAATCATTATAGGGGATTCTCCCTTCGAGGGTTTTATCGTAGTACGTCGTCAATTGATAGAACTCCTCCTCGGACAGATTGATGCTGAACTGACGCAGCGTGTCGCGGAACTGGTTTGTCGTGATGACGCCCTCAGCTGTCATGTCGAGGAGGCGGAAGGTGCGTCGCATCTTCTTCCAGTTGTTCGTGATGGTGTCACGGATTCGCAGCATCGCCTCAAGCATGGCGCCGGACATCCGGCTTCCAGGTTTGATCTGTGGGTGAAAACAAATAGAATATTAAACCTCAGGCAGGATTATTCTTGGCTATCAAAGCCAAGTAATCAATGTGCTATGCAATGTATTATTACTGTGGTTAAGTATGCTTAGGGGCCAATATTGAGCACTTGAGGAACTGGGCCCCCTCTTGTAAAAAGTTGTGATTGATTCGATTGAAATTAATCTCAACTCCTATCTCTGAAGTACACAGTTGCGATTAATTTCAGGTTCCGATTGATTTGAATGAATCTCAACTCTTTACAATACAGGGCCCAGGTATCCATCTACACCTGGATGGAGAGTGGCCAGAGCATTCTAGTGCCCAACTGGGATTCGAACCTTTAACCATCCAATCAACAGTCAATTGAATGAACCATTATACCAAAACACTACCACAATACCTTTTCAGTAACGTTAATCCCACAGACATTAATAATTATAATAATAATAGGAATTTCTATAGCGCCGTCTATCTAGAAATTATATTCCAAGGCGCATTTATCATTACCCCGGCTTTAGCCTAGCTGGCCTTATAGCGCTCCAGCATTTCAAGGAATTAATTCCTGCCAGGTACCCATTTACCTCACCTGGGTCAAGTGTGGCAAATGAAGATTAATGCCTTGCCAAAGGACATTAGTGCTGTGTCGGGGATCGAACCACGCCCTTCAAATTTCAAGTCTAAGTGCTTAAACCACTCGACTACGACACATTCAACACTGCCAGTCTGCCACAATATCTTTTCAGTAATGTTGATCCCAAAGACATTCAATTGTAAGGATAAATAACTTACTACAATCTTCGACTGGTGTATCTTCTCTCTGCTGAGCAGGGATCTTTGTTCAGGTTCCGGTTGATCTTCTTCAGGTTCAACATGAAGTGCTTCAAGAACTCAAGATAGGAAAATATAATGGAATTTTGAATTGAATTAAAAGATATTAAAGTAAATCTTATAGAAGTGGTTATAGACAGATAAAGGTTAAAACTCAGGGCCGGCTTTTATTCCGATATTTTGTTTAAGTAAAACTTTTACTTAGCATTTGGCATTAAATAGCTGGGTAAAATGTCTTAACTTGGATTCCGATCACATTTAATCAATTTACTTTTGCAAGCCAACTTCAGAGCAAATTACTCGATACAGATTTAATTTGCCATCACTATTTAAAACAAATTAAAAATCTCTTTTTGAAACAAGACATGTAATATTGTTTTCCTATCTGGATACAGATTTAATTTGCTATCACTATTTTTTAAAATTAAAAAATCTCTTTTTGAAACAAGACATGTATATAGATTTCTTTATTGTTCTGCTAAGATATATCAGGGCCATTGTGATGTAAACTAATTTAATTACAATTCTGCATTTTATACGTCTCATCCTTAAACATTATCCACTTTATTTTGTGCAAATGGCCAGGTTGTGCATCGACGCCATCACAAATTAACCAGGCCAGGTAAGTAAAATGCACACCCCCCAACAACAAAAAGTCACGAAGAAAAACGAGACAAAATGTTATAGCCATCGAGGTTAACAAATTCTTTATTGCCCTGCTGAGCATATTTGCCGGTCCTGATAGCCTGATAACCTTTTACCTTTCACTGCCAATATAATCATCAATTTATAGAGTAATGTTCGCTGCTGGCTCATCAAACTTGACGTTAAGTTCTTTTTAACGTCAATAGTTAAACGACCACATTGCAAATATGAATATAATTATACACGCCCCCGAATCACGAGGGCACCGTAAATCAGGGTTTTTTTTTCTAAACATTTTGCACATGACATGTGACACTCACAGACATGATTTTTATCAATCGGATGTTTCAAAAATTAATGAGTAAACACGAATTAAAAAGGGATTTATTTAAACTACTGTGGCATTATCATGATTAGCGTAATGATGAGCGTTCCAAACTTAGCACGAAACTCCAAGAGAAGGATGGCGAGCAGACCAACACACATAAATACACGAACTAAACATTAAACAAATGTCTAAACTGATGAACATACATATTAATAAATAAATTAATACGTTAATTGATTTACCAATGAATGAATAAATAAGAAATAGAGTAAACAAAGGCGGAAAATCATTTTCTACAAGGGAAAGACGAAAATGGAAGAGGAAACAATGACAAACATTGTATTATTTGAGTATTGCCATTTTTGTAACGCGATAAGAGATTACTGTTAACTTGAGCTGATAATTCTATTTTTTAGCAAACTATCAATCTAAAGATCGCGTTTTATCACAACCTAATTTCATAATGTATTGTTCAACTGTAAACATGAACGTCCTTGTAAACTTGTGCTTCGACTTGTTCAAGGCACATGTAGTTATGACAAAATGACAGTTACAAAATGTACTGAAAATATTATGAATTGAACTAATGGCACCTTCCGGAAATATATGAAAATATGAATGATTAAAAATATTATCTGAAACATACATTACCGAAAAAAGGTTTGATAGCACAATACAGTTCAAATTGAACATTGCTATAACAATATTAGATTCATTTTACTACACTATCAAGTTTCTATTGCGTGTCATGTTTTCATGATGAACATTCGTTTCTAGTAGGAGTCGAAAGTTGCGAGCCTGTTTTATCTGTTTTTGAAACATAGACATTTTTAGGGGGGTAATTATAAAGGTTTTTTTAACAATATTGCAAGATTTCCTTATTCTGAAACTGGGACTGAATCGGCTCTAATTCGTTGTCAATCATCGTTTACACAATGTTCTGGTCAGAGCAATAGATGATATGTTCTTCATTGTCAAAATGGTTTAAGATGTACCGGACGCATCTTTTTATTTGAATAGACCAGCCATCGTAGGTGCTCGTGTTAAACCAATAGAAATGATAATGATAATACAGTTTATAGCGAGAAATTCCCCACGCCTATTTGGCATGCGCGTTGCGTACGTACGATGGTCCATGTAGGAGGAGTAGTGGCGGTTTCATAGACGAAATCGCCTTTTACATTATGAACCCACCGTTCGTTTGAAATTGCACACGCTTTGTTCAAACCTCCCTTGAAAAGGATCTTGGTAGATGGGAATTGGGGGTCGAGAGGCTGTGCAAGAGTCGGGGCTAACCTACAACAGTGGAGGAGAGACATCGTCCAGCATATATCCCCTAATCAAAACGGCATCGGCGCCATTACAAATTATCAAGGCCAGGCAAGTAAGAGCCACACCGCCCCTTTTTATTTCCATCGAGGTTAAACAATTCTTTATTGCCCTGCTGAGCATATTTGCCGGCCCTGATAGCCTGATAACCTTTTACCTTTCACTGCAAATACAGGGTGAGTCAGAAAAAGTATGAATTGAAGTATGAATATTTAATTATGGGTTTCATGATATATCTTGATAGAGTTATCCTCCCAGTACATTTAGGTACCATTTTCATTTAAATCCCTTCATGCATGACTGAACATCAGACAATCTTTACAAGACTGCCATATTTCACTTGCGCCAACTTACTGGGTGAGGAATAAAAAAGTGCATGGAACAAAGACATACACACACACAAACGAACACACACACACAAACGCACAAACACACACAAATGCGAACACAAACACACGCACGTTCACACACACGCACACGCTTACAGACAGACACTCACACACTCACACACAAGTGACGCAAACGTCGGTGAATAAAAACACAAACGCCATTCCTCCTGATGCACAGTTGTGCACGGTGAAGCATTCCTTGAAAAGCTCGCCGGATCATGCCCCCATCTTGGCGTACCACGTCTGTCTCGTCCACGATTCTCCTCCGAAGCTCCTCGATGTTCACAGGTGGGCTGCTGAAGATCCTTGACTTCAAGTGCCCCCACAAGAAGAAGTGGAGAGGATTCATGTGCACTTCATGATGATGATGATGATGATAATTAAGATTTAGATGATGACAATGATGATGATATGATGGTGGTAGTGAATGTGTACTAAAGGGAAAGATTGTCAGTGAAATGCCACTTAAACATTCAGGGATCTAGATAAAAATCAATGTTAGTTATCAGACAATTGTAACCGTATGTGTTGTCTGTGTTTGTGTGTGTGTGTGTGCGGGTGTGCGTGCGTGTGTATGTGAGTGTGTGTTTGTGTGTGTGTGTGTGTCTGTCTGTCTGTCTGACTGTCTTTGTTCAATGCACTGTTGTATACCTCACCCAGTAAGTTGGCGCAAGTGAAATATGGCAGTCTTGTAAAGATTGTCTGATGTTCAGTCATGCGTGAAGGGATTCAAGTGCAAATGGTACGTAAATGTACTGGGAGGATAACTCTATCAAGTCATATCATGAAACCCATAATTAAATATTCAAACTTCAAACAATACAAATCAAAAAGTGGGACATTTTTTCTGACTCAACCTGTATAATCATTAGTTTATAGAGTAATGTTCGCTGCTGACTCAACACAATTGATGTTAAGTTCTTTTTAACGTCAATAGTTAAACGACCATATTGCGAATATGAATACAATTATACACGCCCCCGAATCACGAGGGCACTGTAAATCAGGGTTTTGTTTTTCTAATCATTTTGCACATGACATGTGACAGTCACAGACATGGTGATAAGTCTGGAAAATTTGGACTTGACTTTTTATTAATCGGATGTGTCAACAAACTATCAATCTGAAGTTCGCGTTTTATCAAAACCTAATTTGATAATTTATTATCCAACTGTAAACATGAACGCCCCCCAAACATGTGAACATTGTAAGCGTGGGCTTTGACTTGTAATAGGCCCATGTAGTTATGACAAAATGAAGGTCACAACAAATAATGGAAATTCTATAAATTAAATTCATGGGACCTGTCGGAAATATATGAATATATCATGAGTGATTTTTAAAAAAATCTGAAATTTACATGACTGAACAAGGGTTTGTCAGCACAATGAAGTTCAAATTGCACATTGTTTTTAGATTCATCAAGTTGCTATCGTATGTCATGTTTTCATAGTGAATATTTGTCTCTAGTAGAAGTTGAAGTCTTTATGATGTTTTATCTGGTTGAGAATGCGTTTACAATTAACAAAAATATTAAAGTTATTGTAACAATTTTTCAAGATTTCTTTATTCTGGAACTATGACGTATTACCTTTGCTGCAAATATAATCATCAATTTATAGAGCAATATTCGCTGCTGACTCATCAAACTTGACATTAAGTTCTCTTTAACGTCAATAGTTAAACGACCACATTGCAAATATAAATATTATTATACACGCCCCCGAATAACGAGGGCACTGTAAATCAGGGTTATTTCTTTTTCTAAACATTTTGCGCATGACATGTGACAGTCACAGACATGGTGATAAGTTTGGAAAATTTGGTCTAGATTTGTATCAATCGGATGTGTCAAAATTTAATGAGAAACACTAACTGAAAACGATTTATTTGTTAACTCTAGATTGAAAAAAAAAAAAACTTTTGTGGCATGGTCATGATTAGCATAAGGATGAGCATTCCAAACTTAGAACTAAACTCCAAGGGAAGGATGGCGAGCAGACCAACACACAAAATACACGAACTTAATATTTAAAAAATGTCGAAAATCAATACATATATATATACTACAAAATAAATTAATATATTTATTAATTCACAAATGAATGAATAAGTAAGAAGATAGATTAGATGAAGGCTGAAAAATTATTTTCCACAAGAGGAAAGAAGAAAATGAAAGATAAAAATTGGCAAACATTGTATTTATTGAGTTTTGTAATTTTCATGAAGCGATAACAGATTATTGTTATCCTGAGCTGAAAATTATATTTTCCAGCAAACTATCGATCTAAAGATCACGTTTTACCACAACTTAATTTATTATCCAAATGTAAACTGGAACGCCCCTAAACATCCGGACATTGTAAACTTGTGCTTTGATTTGTAATAGGGACATAATAGTAATGAAGAAAAAAATGACTGTTAAAGATGTACTGAAAATCCTATAAATTAAATCCATGGGACCTTACAAAAATATATGAACATAGGCCTATAATGAATGATTATAACAAATATCTAAAACGTAAATTCATGAAAAAGAGTTTGTCAGCACAATGAATTTCAAATTGAACATTGTTTTTTCAATTCATTTTAATACCATATACCAAGCTTCTATTGCATGTCATGTTTTCATGGTGAACATTCGTTTCTAGAAGGGGTCGAACGTTGTAAGTTCGTTTCTTTATTCTGAAACTAGGACTAAATTGGCTCTAATTTGTTGTCAATCATCATTTACACAATGTTCTGGTCAGAGCAATAGAAGATATGATATTTACTGTCAAACTGGTTGAAGACCTACAGGACGCGAGAAATTCCCCATGCGTTTTTAGGGACTTTTAGATCGAGTGGGCGAGAATGGCGTGAACATCCACTGATCATGCGTGTCAACGTAGTCGACTGCCCCTCTTGACTATAGATACAAATTATTCAACTTTCACCGCACGATACAGGAAGTAAGCGTGATGAAGTAATGAACGGCGCGCCAAATTTTAAAGGACATTCCACGCTCCCCCAAATGCAAGGACCCGGAGTACCGCACGTCACAAGCCGGCTGGGCAGTGCGAAGGCGAAGCTCATGCACACTGCCACTGCCACTAGCTATGAACTTTCTACGGATGATATAACCAGGAAAGTGATAGAGAAGAAGTGGAATCAAGCCGCTCTCACTTGACCCCATGATCCAAGCCGCCAAAAAGTTATGCGCTAATATGCAACTGTTGACCAGGTGGTGAGATAAAAGAGCGCTTGGATTATCATGATTTAGAATTCCTACATCAGAAAACGGTATCTCAGCAAAATGTACACTGTCCTTCTCATTCATATCTCATAAATTGTTGAATGTGTAATGATTGAACAAGCGAACACATTCTTTTGTAAAAAAAAAAAAATCAAATGCAAAATTACCAAAAAACGCGAAAGCACGCATTAGCAAACTTAAATTAATCGAAGATTGTAAAACATGGATTAAATGACGGGACATTAAAATATGTTTTTAAAAAAAATCGGATTATCCTAAAATATTGAGTTTTTTTCAGGATCTAATTTTTCTTTTTACAAACTCTGGCACACAAATTATAGGAAGGGCGAAGTAGTAGATTTGAAAAACGGTTTGATGCACTATTCCTAATACAATCCCCATTTAAATTTTATAATTTACACTGAAATTTGCCGGTAATTTAATAAATGTGAAACTGGTGCCCGGCCTACGAAGTTCCCCGCAGTGGAAGAGCGGCTTGGAGCATGGAACTTCAAAGCCAAGTGGAGCGTTTCGCATCCCATTGTTACGCTTTAGAACTCACGCATGCGTCTGAATAAAATACAAGAGTTTCCACTCCTTCTCTATCACCTCCCTGCTATAACATACCAATCAAACTTTCAAAGTTCAAGACAAAAGAGTTTTAATGAGAGTAGAGAGAAGGTTTACACAAAACTGTTGCTGCTCAAAGACGAAATTATATCTCTGACTTGTTCGTTATTTATCTTGAGGCTTGAGATGACGTCACATGTATGAAAACATGCGCACGGCGTTCTAGATTTAGGACGACGGGAAAATCAAGGTGGACGCTTTCTTGATTCTAACAGTCGACGACAGAAACGACGTGATGCATGCGCGTGCCTTAAAATGGCGATATCACGTAGCAGTCCGACAACGACAATGACAATGACAACGACAACTTTATTTTCATGTTGGGGTATTCGAGAAGTTTACAATCAGTTTGGATTTGTCAATTTAACGCTGTAAATATACAATTCAAATCGAATTAATGTTAAACGATACAAAATAACACTATCGACAATAGTGAGAAAAATTATGATGAAAATAATAATATAATAGTAATAATAATAATATTAATAATAATAATGATAACAATATTGATAATAACAATTATAATAATTAAATAACAAAATTGTAATAATAATTTCAACGATAATTAATGACTAAATTAATGGAAGCGATTGAAAAAGAAAGTTACTGGCACCAGTAAATTGATATTCGAATTAATGAATTACTGACAATATTCTTGATATCAATATAATAATGTGATATAAGACAAAAAAGACAAACATAAAGTTAATATTGAACTCATAACATGTTTTGTGCACATACTTAAATCAATGAAAACGAAGCTTTATTCTTTAACATAATTTTACGAAGTTTCAACGTGTTTCTACATTATTGGAGTTAAAAAGCTGATCCATTTTTAGTGTATTTGGTCTTTTAATAAAATATTTATCGATGAACAATTTTCTGTCTGAACGAAAGAAAGGCAGGGCATACAAACAAGTAATGAAACTCATCCCCAAGCGATTGTAAATTTCAGAGCGTACATAGCCTCATTTCCCTGGAAGTATTTGAACATCTACCAGCTACAATCGGCAGGTAATGATTGCCACAGCGAAAACGACTTAATATTGTCCGATCTCCTTTAAAGAGATCGATTAGGTATCTTTCTAAAGATAAAGAATATTTGAAGATTCGATAGATAACACAATGCGAATTATCGTATATACAAGCAGACCAATACTGAGCATGATAATCTTTCAATCGACGTTCCACACTTTGTTTGACCCACTCACAGCTAGTATTTTCACAAATTTCCCATAAATTATACATCCCCATATTGTCAGATTGATTTTTTTGTAACCAAGGTGCAAATCTGAAAGTCCCTATTGACATACGCGCAATGGTTCATGGAGAACGAGTAGTGGCGGTTTCAGAGGTGAAAATGGAGCACTTCTTACATCTGAAAAAAGTCACTCACCAGGGATGCTCAAGGGCAATTATGAGAATGGGATACGCCGGGGCATTTGACGACGGAAAAGGGGCACCCATCATATTTTTATAGGGACATTTATAAGTGGTGAAAGGGGGCATTTATGAAAAGGGGATAGGTCTCTTATTAAATATGAAAAGGGGCACTTATAATTAAGGAAAATGTGCATTTGCTGAAAGAAAAGGGGCACCAATGAGATTTTAATAGGGGCATTTATCGGAGGTGAAAGGGGCTTTTTATGAGAAGGGGGAGGTGGCTCAAAAAGAAAAAGAGGCACATGTAAAAATAGACGGGGCACTTCTCAGGGATGAAAAGGGATAATTATGAGAAAGGGAAGGGGCACTTATAAAAAGGAAAACAAGTACTTATTAGAGAGGAAAATGGGCAGTAAATGGGGCAGTTATGAGAGGTGAAACTTGGCACTCATCAGAGATGAAAAGAGCACGTATCAGGAGGGGGAGGGGCATTTGTCAAACGAGCATCTCTCAGAATTGAATAGGGGCAATTATCGGAGGTGAAGAGGGCATTTAACTGAAGTGATAAGAAGTATCTTCTCGTACCTGAAAAGGGTCATTTACAAGAGATGAAAAGGGGCACTTACGAGAATGAAAAGGGACATTTATGAGAAGCGGAAGGAGCTATTTTTAAACGGGGGCACTTATCATAAGGAAAAGGGGCACATGTGAAAATAACAGGTGCGCTTATCCGAGTTAAAAAAGGGTAGTTATTAAAAAGGGAAGATGCACTTCTTACAAAGGAAAGGGGCACTTGTCAGAGAAAAGGGAACACCTCTCAGATTTGAATAGGGCAATTATCAAAGGTGAAGGGGGCACTTATCAGAAGTGAAAAGGGGCACTTCTCGTTCCTAAAGAGGCAATCACTAAAGATTATCAAGGGCACCTATGATAAAGGAAAATTGACACTTTGCAAAGGAAATTGGGAACCTGTAACAACAAATGTGGCACTTATCAGACGTGAAAAGGGCAAGGGGCAGTTTTACAAAGTAAAAGGGAAAAATTTTCCTTTGTAAAGATGGGCACTTTTGGGGGAATTGAGAAATGTGCACCGGCCTGGCCCCCTGACACCCCTACCCCCCCCCCCCACCCCTGGAGGGCCGCCTCTGCTTGTAGCTATGCATTAGATGTAAATGTTAGTTAACCAGCCTATTGTTGTATTCTAGACCATCTCCAATTTTTTTTTTCCAATTTTAGTGGAGGTATACATGTATATGGCATACAAGCCGAGACCTCTATTTAACTTGTTAGTCTACAGAATGTTGGATCATTAATTAGAATTTATTAAATCTAATTCATTGATTTACATAGCCGACTCCGTGAATTTAATTCATTCATTCTTAAAGATACCTCCTTCACATTGATTCATTCATTTGAAAAGTTCATTCTTTTAAATTCATTCATAAGTTCATTGCCACCCGATTATTAAATTTACTTCAATTTAATTTATTCGTTCCACTAAATAACAGTTTTATTACATACATACCATTAGATTTACACATTCATCTGACTTAAAAGGACCCGAACGAAAGCCTAAGGTACTGAAATTGAATGATTATAAATGTCATTCATTGATTATTCAGGAATAAATATGTTCCGCTAATACTACCTCTGAATTCACCGAATCCACAAAATGTTTTTAAAAACCTCAAGGCAGATGGATTTGTGTGTGTGTATCATTTAATACGATATATTCATACACACATCTAGTCCGACCTGTTTTACAAGCTCCTCCACCCACTTAGTCAATGGGCGCTTCTACACAACAGCCGCCTTCAGCATAGCTATGCATTTGTAGCCGGGGTCGGACTAAGGTTCTAGGACATTTACCCCCTGGGCAATCACCCCCGGAAAACTACCCCCAAAGGACAATTACCCCCTGAAATATTACCCCCCGGACAATCACCCCCCGAGGACAACTACCCCCCAAGGACAATTACCCCCCGGAAAATTACCCCCCGGAGAATTACCCCCCGA
>JARBES010000121.1:17232745-17243228 GCA_030265145.1 Strongylocentrotus pallidus
CATTTTCAACTTTAAATACATATTTCATCTATCTTTTATTTCAAATCCTTTGCTTAAAGGTTAAGGCTGGAGCGATCGGCGCATCATCGCATCAACTCACCCCGAAAGCTTGTCTCATCTTGTCCCCCAGGTTCGCAAGCATCTCCTTAGCGGACATCTTTAAATACTTTTTTTGATCTACCATTCTGTTTCAAATCCTTAGCTTAAAGGTTAAGGCTGGAGCGATCAGCGCATCATCGCATCAACTCACCCCGAAAGCTTGTCTCATCTTGTCCCCCAGGTTGGCAAGCATCTCCTTTGCGGACATGTTGTGACCATCGAGCTTCTTCCACCAATGGTTGGGCGTCCTTGTGATCTCCTCTCCCGGTCCGCCGATCCTCATGTCCTCGAAGGACTCGATGAAGTCGCTGTAGGTGAGGGAGCCCTTGCCAAAACCAAGGTTCTTGCAGAGCAGCGCGAACTGCTCGTCCTCCATGTACATGCCGAAACTCTGAATTACCTGGAAAAGTGCAATGGATAGAATTTGACTGATGTGCCACTTTATGATTCTTTATATCTGTAAAGCGCTTAATAGAGACGTCCGAGATGTATTAAGCGCTATATAAAAGCTGAATATTATTATATTGTCAAATTTCCCTTGTCCACTTGAAGAGTTAATAATCTTTAAACCAACTATCTGGTTCTTCTCAAATTTCACTTAAAAATTGATTATTTATGATTATGCTTTAATCACTGAAAGCAAACTGTTTAGTTTAGATTCCAAAACATTGAAAATAATCACACAAGAATTGATTTTTTTTTTGGTATTCTTACAACTTATAAACTCAACATTTCAATATTCATACTTTCTCATGGTACTTTTATGATTCTTTTCAAACCCACTACAGTCTTATGCAACTTGAAATGACTTTTCTATAATATTTCATTGCAAGGAACTTTCTATTGAAGTTGGATGTTTGAACTCTCTTTTGAAAAGCTTGCCCCTCCAATCCTTAAAATCATCTCAGGGTTTATGAAATCTCTCTACGCTTATAATATTCCGCTTTTATAAAGCGCTTAATACAAATGTAAGCACTTTACAGACACACTATTCCCCCGGTCATTGGATTCAATACTTACCCGCACGCACTGTGTGCACAATCTCCACTCCCTGGGGAGCATTCCGGCCAGGCATTACTTGACGCTCAAAAACTGTTTGACCAACAATGACGGTCACATACTACCGGTTACCCATTTAACACCTGGATGGAGAGTTGCAAGTGCAGGTTAATATCTTGCCAAAGGATATTAGTGCCGTATCGGGAGGCGAACCCTTGAACTTCGCATCTCCAGTCAAGCGCCTTAAACCACTTGGCCACGACACTCCTTATTCTACTTTCATTCAAAGCATGCTGCAATCTGAGTTGCATACAAATTACCAAAACAGAGGACTAACCTGTAATTAGGGTAACATATGAACTACTGAAACGGAGGACTCACCTGTCTGAACTCTCTTTTGGAGAGCTTGCCCCGCCTATCCTTGCAGTACCTCAGAAAGTTATCCCTGAGGTTGCTTGACTTCTGTGCCATGCGATCCTTCAGCTTAATGATGACCTCATCAGCGTTCATCAATGTTGTACGATTGAGGGCGTTCACTTGAATATTGTGTAGTCTAAAATTTAAAACAGGAAAAATTTAAAATTTTACTGCATGACCTACGATGAAACTGTATGAATATAATTGACCAATATTTTTTTCCACCATATTTTTATTATTTTGTATCCATTGAGGGTAGTCATGCAGTCAAGCTTTGCTTACTTTGTCACCCTTCTGTTTATTTTTTTGGATTAATTACATCCAGCCTTACTATATTCTGCATATACTCTTTTGTCATGTGTAAAATTTGCAATGAATTTTTAAATTTTGTTTGTTATATATTTGTAAAACTGCAAACTTGAAGAAAAAAAAAATCAAATAGAAACAAATCAATCAAATCAAATCAAATATACAAAATTTAATCTAGGGTTTTTTCAATTCAAATTTGTATTTTTGCAACTGGCAGTGTTTTATTTCTCCCCATTACCTGTGTCCAGAATAAGGGCGTCAATTTTTCACTCATAGAGAGAAAACAACAATAATCCTCTTTACCTGGTGTCCATGTCGACCTGTCTCTGTTGCTCATTGAGGTCACTGAGTACCTGGACGAGTGTACTGGTACCCACCAGGTCACCAGGACACGTCTACCTTCAGCATGTGAAGGAAGTCTCCAAACATGACCTTCCCTTGATCATTTTACAAATGCGTGCAAGCATGCACTAGGCAGTGAAGCAAATGGCTCGCTCGCAAGTACAAAGCACTATAACGGTAGGGTGCATGCAGCCTTATGGCAGGCTATGAGTTAATAACAAGACAGAAATAATCTTCTTTAATTACCTGGTGTCCATATCGACCTGTCTCTGTTGCTCATTGAGGTCACTGAGTACCTGGATGTGTGTACTGGTACCCACCAGGTCACCAGGGGACACGTCTACCTTCAGCATGTGAAGGAAGTCACCAAACATCACCTTCCCGTCCGTCTCCTCGCATCGGAGCCACATGCTGAGGAAAAGAGAAAATAATAATGAAGATCATAAACTTATTCAACCTTAAAGGTAATACAAAGTTTGGGTATGGGCCGGGTCATAAATTTGGTTCAAATGAACATATTAGAAGCATATGCGATTTTACAATATTCGATGACCGTTGTCGCGTTTGAAATCGAGTCTAAAGTGATTAAATTATAAATAATAACCTCTTTATGTTGTATAGCTCCCTCTCAAGACTTATATTACTTTAGTTTTAAAACAATTTTTGTTTTACTACAATTGACCGATTTGCTATTCCTGTTTGGTAAATATATATTAGAACTGCACATTCTGAAAGCATTCAGGAGGATTCCTACCTGGTACCCACTTACTTCACCTGGGTGGAGAGAGGCAGTTGCAGATCAATGTCTTGCCAAAGGACAATGGTGCAGCGGCGGGACTTGAACCGCAAACCATGTTATTTACAGTCTAGTGACGTATCAACGAGACCACAATGCCTCTACTCTCTTTAATCCCATTTCACGGCCTTTGCCAGTTTATCATTGTCTCGTCAGAGCTTTATGAAGTTTATTATCACTTCCGTTTTATAATGATTCTCATTCTATATTTTTGTTTTACGATTCTGTAGTTTACTCACTCTTCCAAATGGTCTTCCGCCACCGGCAGCACACACTTGCTGAGGATCTTACGAAGCTGCGGCATGGAGATGGCACCGGTGCCAGCAGGGTCAGCCTGCTTATAAAGGGCGCTAATCGACTTCCAGTGCTCCTCGATCTTCTCACGCAGGATCTCTTCAATGGTCTCCCAGGCCAGGTTGGCGGGCGCGACGTCGTTCCATCGGTGCTCGGAATCCAACCATTTGTGACCCTCCTAAAAAAAACAGAGGAAATTATATTTTGCCATATCACACTTGTATCAGTTGTAATAATATTCCATTCGCAAGGCTTGTTCAAACCACCACAAAATAGCCACTACATTTTGTTGTATGTGTGAAAATGAATGGCAACTGCGAGCACAAAAAGGGCTTGCAGAAGTTTACTGAGCTCTGCGTTATAAGATACATAAATGTGAGGCGCATTACACTTTAACACCGAAGTTTTGCCATCCCATATCTGAACGAGCCTTTATATAGCACATACAATATTATGATATAACATCTTACTATCTAAGGATTAAAGACATCATTAGCCTGGCTTCAAGTTCTGAAACGCTAGCACTCAATTTATTAAAGGAATAAATCCTGCCAGATTCAAGATTACAAAGTTTTCTGTAGCAACGATTGCTCTGTAGTCAGTGTCCCACACTAATCAAACTTGTAACATCAATCCTTGACCTAGAACTAATAATATGCTATACATGTAAGTTTTGACTTGAGCCAAAAATGAAAAATTGATTAGATTTACACAAAAAAATATACTTTGTACATGGTAAAGGGGATATTTTTCTGTAACTATCACAAAATCTACTGACCGAATTGCCAACTTCAGATTCACAAAGTGACCTCATCTTTCAAACATTCATAACATTCTTTTTATTTGTCTGATTTTGTTCAAACCTTCAGCATTCTATTTCTCCCATTGTTCCACTTTCATACATATAAACTAAAACAAAAGTTGGACTGAACCTTTTTTAAACCATGATGAAAAGTAATTAAAATAATTGTTGCCAATTAAGGAGGGAAAGCCCATTCATTAGACCTGTAGAAAACTATGAGTCGCTCTTTCCATCTTTAATCCATGTACATTTTGAGTAGCTAAATTTCTTTTTTGTTCATAATATCTTAATTACTGTTCCTTGTTTGATTTGTTATGATTTGTATGTTTCGTTTCTGTTGTAATAGCGCTCTGATCAGTTTGTCTGTAGAAGCGCTCAATAAGAGTCAATTATTATTATTATTATTATTATAGATTAAAAGGATAGAGATCTATCAAAATAAGTCTTATCATATTTCTTACCTCTGTTTCTCTGACTTCAAAGAGTTCCAAGAAGTCATGATAGTCGATGGCGTTGTTCTTCTCCGGGTCGATCCTCTCTACGATCACCTTGAACTGGGCGTCGCTCAGTCGTATAGTGAACTTGTCCATGATCTTACGGAGCTCCTTCCTTGTGACCTTACCGTCACGGTTCTACAAAGGACAGAGAATCACAGACAGATACAAACTCATTGGAAGGAAAGACAATCTTGTAAAAATAAATATTGTTCCCTTTATAGGCTTCTTATAGTGAACTTGCAGTCACGGTTCTACAAAAGACAGATAATCACAGACAGATACAAACTCATTTGGAGGAAAGAAATCCGGTAAAAATGAATATCGCTCCAAATAGGCTTCTTTTCATTATTACCTTTGAGTCCCACTTTAATAGGGACATTCAATATTATTCAGTGTGAAGGGAAGATTTTTGAGGTATATAACATTTCTAGGTGCCATAAACTAGAAGGAAAGCAAAGAATAAGTTTAATATGTTGCAGGTTCACCAATTTTCTCTGTTATTTCAATTCAATTCCAGATTGAGCAACTTGTCCCAATTTTGATTTTCTTCCTCCCTAACTGTAACATAAATAACAATTGTATTTAAAGAGTTTAGAGCAGAAGAAAACATAAAAAATAAAACAAGAAGGAAAAGAAGGAGAAGAAGAATAACAAGAAGAAGGAGGCGAAGAAGATGAAGTACAAAAAAAAGAAGGAGAAAAAGAAGAAGAAGAAGGCAGAGAAGTAGAAAGAGAAAGCGGAGATGAAGAGGAAAATAAGAACAAGAAGAAGGAGAAGGAGAAGGAGAAATGAAGAAGAAGGAGAAGAAGAAAGAAAGAAGAAGTAGAAGAAGGAGAAGGAGGAGAAGAATAATAAGAACAAGAAAAAGGAGAAGGAGAAGGAGAAATGAAGAAAAAAATCAAATATTACAAGTAATATCCTTTTCATGCCGACTACAAAGATCCCATATAAGTATGAGAATTCTATTCCAACCTGAAGAAGTTGGACTTACCTGATCAAAAGCAAGAAAAGCTTCCTTTATGGATGTGTACATGTTAGTAACATGCTTCTGAAGTAAAGATAAGATTTCATCTGCTTCCATCTCGCCATCTCCTTCACGGATTGGATTGACCCTGTTCATATGAAAAAGCATTAGAGATAAAGATTAGTTCTGGTCACACGATTGCATTGTGAAAGAAACGTTGTGGAATGGATCAGAAAGAATGATCATCTAGCATATATACAGTAAGTATTGGTGTGTACTGCAAGGTTCTGGAATCATCAAAATAATCAGAAATTTGGCCCAGTCTTGGTAAAGTTCCAAGCACTGTACACAGAAAGATGTATATGGGACTACGCTACACATGCGCGATATCTATCAGGTCCAAATAGATATACTAATTTACCAAACATATCAATTAGTATGCGGTTTCTCAGCAAATATTGTATCATCATGTATTAGTCAAAACATATTCTTTCACATGATTGGTAATAAGAGCTTCCATTTCAGTTTTTGAGAGGGGGGCGTTTCCAAAACTGGTCTTTACCTTTAACATATTTGTTTAAAACGGCACTTTATTACTTTAATACCATATGCATTCTTAATTTGTTACAGGTGGAAGAGTAAATTATGCGAAACTGACAGTGCATGTCCCAAGGATGATTGTTGAAGTAGTTTATGTGATTTGGAATATTGTTTGCATAAATTATCATGATTAGGTAGCTTTATAGCGAAATGTAGAGGCAAGACCGGTTGCGCCTGGAAAGCATAATGTGTAATTGTTGTAAATCATGATTTCATCAAATAGAAATAGAACCACATCCTTATGATGTGGAACTGGCACAATCTCTATTAGGCTCGATGTTAGCTAAATTTTCATTCAGATATATACATTCTTTATAAAGAAATTTTAATTCATAAATAAATGTACCACGTGTATGCAATGCGTCTCTTTGTGCCACTTCATTTCGCTTAGCTTCCTTAAAAATTACATGTTTAAAAATGGAGAGAACGAGCAATGCATGATTATAGAAAATGTGTATATAGATGAAATAAAGTTTTAAAAAGCAGGACGAAAGTACAATAAAAAGGTTTCAGCTCTGTTCAACTTACCTGTGGTTCCATTTGATCGGGATGGTCTGTCCGTTTCCTTCTATCCTTGGATCCAGGAACTTCTCCAAGAAGTGCTCCCAAGGAATCTTGTGGGAAGCCTTGAAACCAATCCTGAAAATAAACAGGAGTAACAAACAAATATTCGATTTGAGTTGTGTATGATCACTTCCACATCATGGCACATGTAAATATTTTCTGAGATTTCGCATTGACTGTTATTACATGAATATCAATTGTCTGTGAATTATGTTGCCCTAGTTTAAGTCTTGCACTACAGCCCTGATAATGGACTGTGGAAATCAGGGAATATCATTAATCAGATAAGTAGGTCGAAGGTGTCAAATGAAGATTAAAATAATTGGCAAGGGAACCTTGGTGCTGCTTCTGTTGGGATTTGAATCCTGAACTTGTGATTAGCAGTGTGGTGACTTATCCACTAGGCCACAGCAAACTCTAAGTCTAAGCTCAGTGTGAATGACATTGATCTTCTCACTGTAACAATCAACAAGTCTGTAATTATATTTTGATTTAATAATGAGATACCTTATTTATAGGAAAAGAGTTAAGGTCTATAAGTTGAAATACAAAGGATGTGGATGTGAGGTCCAGCACAGTATCTGGGGGGTGTTTCACAAAGATCCTAAGTTGAACTTATCTCTAAGTTGGACTTAACAATTATGAAAAGCCGTTAACATCTTTGAAAATGTTTTGTAAAAGTTATTTTAAAAGGCATAAAATGTTGATTCAAATCATTCATATTTTCTATTATAAGGAGGATTTCATGTTCTTGATGTGGACTTTATGAAAAGTCTAAAATACTTTGGAATTTTTGCTTTTGAATAAATTTTATTTTAATTCTACACATGGCTCTCCATAATGTTTAAGTCAAACTTAGAGTTAAGTTCGACTTAGGAATACCCCCTTGGAGTCATGCTTTGCTGCTATTCTTACCTTTCCATAAGTTGGGCAAAAAGCTGATCTGACATGGGTAGGGTGAAGTGAATCAGAACGCTCTTAAGGTCGTCCAGAGTGATGAAGCCGTCTTGACGTTTATCAAATTGGGGTAGTGATACCCCATCAGATTTACATTGGTGCCTGTGTTATAGTAGTAGCTCTCTCAAAGTTTTAACAAGAGAAACGAAATTGGGGTTCTGGTACCCCACCAGATTACATTGATTCCTGTGATATAGTTTTAACGAGAGCTTTTTGTAATGTGTACTTAAGTATTGAATTGAATACCGGCCCAGGAGTCAGGCTTGGCTAACATTCTTACCTTTCCATAAGTTGGGCAAAGAGCTGATCTGACATGGGTAAGGTGAAGTGAATCAGAACGCTCTTAAGGTCGTCCAGAGTGATGAACCCGTCTTGACGTTTATCAAAGGCCATGAACGCTTTCTTGATGTTCACGTAATTATCCTTCATCTGCAAGAAGATGACAAACATACATATTTAACATCAATTTGAATTTTAAAAAATTTAAAGCAACAAGGTACATTACTACTATTTACCACTATTAATTGGTCAACATCAGAGTACGGAGGGGGAAAGCAAACTAAATTAAACGACCTCTAAGTCTCTCCTCCTTTTATGTTACTGATTTGTAAATAATATAGTACTGTAAATACAGCATGAGAGAAGAAAACAAGATAAGAAATTGAAAGAAATATATGATATATATAAGAAGAGAAATTAGATAGCAAGAATCTTTAAAGAGAAGGTTGAGTTCTGGGAAGAGGTGAGTAAATAATTTGTGGGCGTTAATTGTTATTATGCAAGTGTGGAAGAACATCAGATAAAAAATGTTCCCTGAAAAGCATGGCTCTTCAAATAGCTTATAGGGCATGTAACAGCATTGAAATCAGGACAGATTTTTATTCCACATGTTTGTGTAGTCCCATATACATCATTCTTTGTACAGTGCTTGTAACTTTACCAAGATTGGGCCGAATTTCTTATCATTTTGATGATTCCAGAACCTTGCAGTACACACCAACAAACACAGCATGGTTACGAAAAAGCGCGTACACTACGACCTTTGACCATTTTAATCAGTGTTTTCTCCCGAACGCATTCACAGTGGCTGTTTCATCGGTGTCACACCGATAGAAAGAGAAATTCTCCTGCTCTTGAGCAGGAGAATTTAATCGCCTATTTCTCTTCTTTTCATCAGCTATTCTATCAGCTTTTTCTCCTTTGTACCATTCATAGTGGCTGTTTCGTCGGATGCGTCCGGATGCATCCGATGAAAATCAGGCCAGTGTGAAAGGGGTACGAGTAACTTTAAGAAGGATAGACAATAATTACCCTCGTCCTGAATTCTGCCTCGATCTGTTTGTAGCTCATTCCTCTCACTGCATCATCTGTTCGGTTGATGATTGCTATTTGTTCTACCTGCTTGGCTCGCTCATCTTGACGTTGGCTCATGCTATGTGCTGTAATGCAGAAATATAATTTTGTTTAAACATTTATGGAACACAAATAAATTATGATATGATGAGATATGTGTTAATTCTTCTTCAACTAATTGTATTTTAAATAGATTTTTATCTTTGTCTGTCAAAAGCAAATAACAGATTTTTGTTAATAACTGAATATTCCTTTAAGAGTCACTGATAAATCATAATTATTTTCTTGAAGATCAACATCTTTTTCATTTATAGAAAGTTACAAGACTTTGCTTTTCTCAAATTTTATGCTTCAAAAGAATAGATGAAAATGAGTGAATGAAAGTGAAAATCATTTTCTTTCCTCATAGATTTAACAATCTTTAAATCAATCAATGTACACGCAATAGGAGACTGAGAGTGGTAATGCAGATTAATGTCTTGCCAAATGACTTTAGCTGGGATTTGATCCCATAACCCTTGGATTAAGAGTCAATTGAATGAATCACTATACCACGACTGATGACATCTAAACATTCAAAAATGAATCTTGTTAATGTACGCACAATAAATGTTATGCTACATTTCTATTTCTGAAGCCGATTCTTACCAAACTTTCCATGTTCAGGGAACGCCTTTGCATGCTTTTGGACCAGGACACCTAGTCTCTGTAGGAAATCGTAGTAGTTCACAATGCCAGTGTGGTGGAAATCGTATCTTGACCACAGTCTAAACAATAGGGATAAAAGGGGATAAAAATACATTGAGGTTATAAACAGTTCAGATATTTTCAGGACTCCTCAATCCTCCCTCTCTCTCTCACATGGTGCACCCGCAAGCCTACTGTATAGTTCAGATATTGTGTTAAGACTGTAGGAATTCATAAGAGTACACAATGATAGCGTGATGGAAATCGTATCTTGACCACAGTCTAAACAATAGGGATAAAAGGGGACAAAAATACATTGAGGTTATAAACAGTTCAGCACTCCTGATGACGGATAGTCAACCTGTTCGAAACGTCGAGCCACTCCTACTGCATCCTCTCCAACCGGCGCTATAGTTCTCCTTAGAACTATAAGCTAAGAAAGATTACCAACAGCCTTTTTCAAGACTATACCAACAGTTCTTTTCAGGACGACACACACTCAAGAAAGAAAGATTACAGACAGTCCTTTTCATGACTCCCAAATCCTCCCCCTCTCTCACATGGTGCTCCGGCAAGATTGTGTTTAGACTGTAGGAACTTATTGTAGTTCACAATGCCAGTGTGGTGCATAAGGAGTAGGCCACAGACAGACTATCACCATCATGGCAGACCTACCTATCATATTGTTCATCGGTCATTCTGAAGCAGTAGTTTTCAATCACTTTACGCATCTCGTGTTTCTGGATCTTGCCATCGCGGTTGTAGTCAAAGAGACGAAGAGCTTTCATGAAGTTCTTGGTGTT
>JARBES010000121.1:17360136-17371464 GCA_030265145.1 Strongylocentrotus pallidus
ATTGAGAGCTGATTTGATGAGATAACCACCTGTCAGTGATCTTGCAGGGAGGTCTAATCCCCCCTGGCCAAACTAGTGCAGATGGGCTTTAAGTAGGATCATCTCAGGATTCAGGGCAGTTCTGTTTACAGGAGGAAAGCTTTAAATTCCCCTGATCTTTTGATAATGGTTATTCATTGAACAGACCATATAGGATAGGAATTTCTAAAGGTCTGAAATTGATCTGCATTTCATCTTCAAACTGTTTTTTTTATATAGTTGTAAATTTAATCATTCATCTCAACTTATGTTTCTACTTACATTTATATACATACGTGTAAACAATATGTAAACAATAGGCACACTGCTTGAGTTTTGCCTTTATTTCTTGTGTTATAATACATGTATATCATGGACTGAATGAAATTATTGTATCTTTCAACCAATATAGCTTTCATTTTCTACTTTGCCTTGGCCACATATTTGTACTTATTTTTACCAAAGTGTGAAAGATTATCACAACTATTGATGTAGAGAAAAATTGTTCGTAATCATAATTAACCGTCCATGTTATTTTTTATGGCCCATGATGCACTAGTAGAGCACACAAAATAACAGAAATACACTAATACGTGTGCATGTACATGTACAGTGTGAGTTTTAGATTTTTGTGGTGCAATGGTGCAATATCCACAAATTTTGCCAAATTGCTCTTACGTCTTTCTGCACCTAATTGCATTTTGCACCAACAGAGGAGGTTTTGATCTTGACTGTTTCAGTGGCAGTCATATGTAGGTTTGGGTTCAATTTTCATTGCATATATTAAAACACTGCATATAGAGCACCTACATGTACAAATAAAGATGGCAAACAGAATTACAATTCCTCTATTACATAAGTACAACTAGTACCGGTATGCATATATACTGAAATGGAACATTTAGGTTCTTGGAAAATGTCATGCAGAAATCAGGTTCACGAATATCATTAGTGAAAAGTAACGACTGCAGTATCAAAAAATATCATAGAATTTGTCATGAACATGTATACCGGTATGTAGTTTACATTATATTTCCTCACTATATACAGTACAAGTACTTATACATGTCAATGTACATAATTTGAAAAATGTTTCTGTATAAATCAAGATTATGTGCTTGATGATTTGTGTGTGAGAATTATTATTAATGTTAATATTATTATTACTATTGATATTACTTATTTGGCAATGACAAAATCAAGGAACGGTGAATACAAAACAACAGTAAGATTTGAAGAGAGTCACACAGAATCCTGGGAAAGAAAGACAACAAATTAACTTAATAACTATAACCCAAAGGTTTTCTTTTCCAATTAATTCAATTCAGAACTTGATTTCAGACTCAGCTGCACAAGGCAGAGGTCCATAAAACATATGTTACATATAGATAGGGAAAAGAGCCGAGTATGAACATGATCAGTATAATAGCAAGATACAACAAATACTAATTTGCAAGTATATTGAATTAGAGAAAAAGACCATAAAAAACTCACTGAATCTATTAAAACTAGAGTGGTTTCTATAGTATATACATTGGCATTGTGCACTAATGTAATGATCGAATGGAACGTCAAAATGTTGTATGATCACTTTTTTGGTTATAATTATTTTTATTTTATTTGTTGTACTTGTACAGCTTGTTACACATTAAAGGATAATGGAAGGATTTGAGTTGCAAATGATTGGAACATATTCAATGTGTCTAGTAGATTTAAAGAATCAAGTCTGGAATAGGTTATAGATGATTGTGTGCTGCAATTTATTCTTTAAAGAATAGTGTAATTACATGTTTATTGTAACAGTTTACCTGTTTGAATATTGTAATTATATGTAAATTCTAACAGTTTACCTGTTTGAATATTGTAATTATATGTAAATTCTAAAATAAACAGTTTACCTGTTTAAATATTGTAATTATATGTAAATTCTAACAGTTTACCTGTTTGAATATTGTAATTATATGTAAATTCTAACAGTTTACATGTTTGAATATTGTAATTATATGTAAATTCTAACAGTTTACCTGTTTGAATATTGTAATTATATTTTAACAGTATGCCTGTTTGAACATTGTAATTATTATTTAACAGTATGCCTGTTTGTATGAAATAATCATATGTGACAAGTTACTACTCTTCATATTTATAGAACATGTGCATTGTGTTATTCAGTCTTATAAAATGTTCATTGTGATTATACTCTATCTTATAGTTGACTCAAATTTCATTTGCTTTCACTGTTATAAATATGAACTGCATAAGATATAATGTCCATGTATGATTTACATGGAAAAGTGACTCAAATTTCATTGGCTTTCATTAGAATTAATATTATTTACTATACAAAATGTGATTTACAGGTATGGTATATATACATGACCTCATTATTCTTATGATTGTATGATAATTATATAATCTGTAATTATATTTATTCAAGATTCACTTGTGAAGGTTTACAATCAGTTTTAGAATGTTCTAAACAGCATTTATACAATAATTGTCCATCGTGTGTAATTAACTCATTGTCTTTGATTTTATAATTTGGGTGCTATAGATTTGTATATGGATACAGAGGAAATGATTAGTTTTACATATTTACATTTTTTATGTACCGGTATATGTATTAGAATTCAATCAATAATCCTACATAAATTGTATACATAAATTTTCATTTGATATATCCTAGATGTATGTTATATTCATTTTATATTTTCTTATTTAGAATTACATATATATACATATTTATACAGTTTTTTTTATCTAATCAGCATTTTGATTTGTCCACCCTAATGTTATTGGGCTAATATAGAGAAAGGAACTGTTTCTTATCCCTACCAGTTCTGTTTTCCTTAATTGTCCACCTGTTCATTCCATAGTTCCTTTTGTTACGGTTTACATCCAATGTACTTGATGATTTTTGTTGGGTTGATAGTTGTAGTATAAATGTAGATTTAAAGAGAAAACATGTTAATGTTAGATAAAGTGTTATCTTGAATGTTAGCTAAAGAGAAAACATGTTAATGTTAAATAAAGTGTTATCTTGAATGTTAGATAAAGAGAAAACATGTTAATGTTTATAGATAAAGTGTAATCTTGAATGTTAGCTAAAGAGAAAACATGTTCATGTTAGATAAAGTGTTATCTTGAATGTTAGATAAAGAGAAAACATGTTAATATTAGATAAAGTGTTATCTTGAATGTTAGATAAAGTGAAAAACATGTTAATGTTAGATAAAGTATTATCTTGAATATTAGATAAAGAGAAAACATGTACATGTTAGATAAAGTGTTAACGAATGTTAGATAAAGAGAAAACATGTTAATGTAAGATAAAGTGTTATCTTGAATGTTCGATTAAGAGAAAACATGTTAATGTTATTAGATAAAGCTTTATCTTGAATGTTCGATAAAGAGAAAACATGTTAATGTTAGATAAAGTGTTATCTTGAATGTTTATCATCCATGTATAGTTGATATTGCATGGGACACATTAATATATTTGTGAATGGTACCAATACAAGCACATGTAGATGCCTTGAACAAACTGTAACAATTTGTGTTACTAAATCATCTGAATTTGTGCCTTGAGAAGTACTTATGTACATTGCAGCTCTTTAATGAATAATGATGTACAAATGAGAACAGTACTTATTGGAAATTTAATTTCACAAGTTTTTATAGTAGACTTTGATTGAAATATATGGTATTCAACTCTTGTGTGTACAGTATGTGCCTTTACTGTTTAATGCTGATTTTGTACATGTCCATAAAATTGAAGTTAAATAGCATGTCATCGTGCATAATGGGATGGTACAATTCAGTTCTACATTGTATGTTATGTATCGAAATGAATTGATGTACATGTACATGTAGCTACATGTATACTCCAGATAAAGATAAATAAGCTAAGCTAAAGTGTCTGTAACTTGTTTAGACTATCTATTTAATCTCCCTTTTTTCCAGTGTCCTTTTCTGGTGATTCTATACTAACTTCTATATACACTTAGCGTGTTATTCGAAATTCAACATGTATACGTACCGACATGTATATTAACATGTACAGTCAAACCTGTCTATTGAGGCTACCCAAGGGAAACAGAGAAAGTGGCCATTATAGGCAGGTGGCCTATCTATACCGGTTCTAAAGATCACATTTCTTTCTTGACGAAAGTCAAATACATGGCTAGGTTTATAACCAGGGACCCTTTTCACAAAGTCTTTTTTCAAGGACAAATGACAAAAATCAGTGACAAATCTGCTGATAACCAATCAGGAGCAAGGATTTCACTAGCTTATTACATCAAATGTCATTTGTCACTGATGACAAGTTTTGTGAAATTGGGGCCCATGTGGTCTTTATAGAGAGGTGGCCTCTTAAGACAAGTTTGACTGTAATTGAGAAAACTTCCACTGTATTCAGGATTTGAACTAATGACACCACCATCCAGTACTTTGTGCTTTGTTTATGGTTTGTGTTGTTATTTTTTGCCTATACATGCAGCATATTGAGAGAGATGATAATGCTGCAGTAATTTTCAATGACGATAATGTAGTACTATCAAAATGCAGTCAAACGTGTAAATTATAGAAACTGCTTGACAGAAGCAAAAAACAGTACCGTATACATTCTATGACCAATCCTTTAATATAAAAAATTACCATGGTATATGGTAGTATGGCCACAGTTAAAATACCATGGTAGCACCATTACAATTATTACAGTACAATACATATATAGAGCCATGTTAGTACTGTCTGTATCATGGTATTACCGTGGTAGTACTGTACCATGATAATACCATGGTAATACCATGGTAGTACCATGTTTTTTTGTTGTAAGGGATATTCCAACAATGGGATTAGGCTTTCGTCCGACATTACTTGAACAGAACTCATCTTTCTCTTTAAATAAAATGAATGGCGAGTCCTTAAATAGGTTTATTGAATTTTGATGAATATCGCATCTTCCAACCTTGCACAACAAAACTTAGGAATCTCCAAAGCCAAAATAAGGTACCTGATATACACAGCATATTTTACATGCATTTATACAGATAGTTTTAGAAAAAGAGAGGAATATAGGATTCATAAGAGTAATTTGAAGGCAGAAAATGAGGAATGATTGGTAGCTATGGAATGGCATTTGTTGGTTGTACTAGTCTTTTTGTATTTTTTGTTATCTATACCACCATTATTTGCAGGTACTTATATTTATACTCAGATGGTTTGTGTTCAGTGATTGTTCAATGTTGACAAGATTTGTGATCTCATTGCAAAATTCTCTCTGAATTATTTTGTGAGAGTTGAATGGTATATTTTTATATTTAATTTGAATTATTATACATTGCATTGGAATTAAATGCAAACCTCTCACAAAATTGTTGTTTTTTATGTTCATTCATTTTCTGTCCTACGAGTATGCAGTGTCTTACAGTTAACAACTGAATTATTCATACCCCTTGTAAATTTATGTGTTTTGTGTTTTTTCATAATTCAAGAATGAAAGGTGTATTTGTTGAATGATTTTAGATGTAAGCTTTGATGTGTCACATTCTTAAGAAACACATTGGGACAAATCAAATTTTCACGTACTTGAAATTACAAAACTTGGTCAGGGTATGAGTAATTAAGTAGTTAACTGTATTTATGTAGATGTGATTTTCTGCCCGTTTGTTTCATACATTTCTCTGGCACTATATACAATTCAGAATTATTTATTGAACAGTTTCTCTCAAAAGGTCATTTCATGTATCAGAATCCAATCTAATATTCCAGGAATGTGTAGAGCACAAAGACTAAGATCGACTTGAACTATGGCAGGCCGTTCATGCCACTGGTTGCCCTTCACCATTCCTGGCATTTGTTCTCTCAAGGGACGTACAAATCGTGGTCACAATATACAGAATTCATATAATTTTGTAATCATTACTGCAGGAAAAAATTATCTAAAGATCATAATTTCTAATGTTTTTTTCCTCTTATTTTACATCTGGTTCAAGATTTGTTAAGGGCATAAATCACTTTAATACCGTAGTGAAAGTAATGAAATAATAAATAAGGCAGCATACACAAAATAGATTTCCATATAGGCTGCTAAAACAGTTCAACATTTAATCAAAGACGTTCTGTCACATGCAAGAGGAATGTATCTGATTCATGATTCCTGCTATCTTACCATTCAGAGTAATAATACAGCTTCAACAATTTCACGCAAAGTTACACTTTACACTGTACATTTATGTAAAAACTATCACTAGACAGAGTCGGTCAATACACATAGCTCTATACAAAAAGGTTTAATTCAGACATTCTTGTACAATGTAGATATGATTCATTTCGATAATTCTATTTTATCATTCACATCCATTATGATCATTACACAGAAAAACACTATACATGTTCAACAAAAATACTGTACATTTAAGACAAGTAATATACATAATCAGTCCTACAGACATACCTGTACTTCTTTAAATATTTCATATCATTCTCTCTATACATATCTTACACATAATATTTAATATTAATATCAAAGCTCCATGTAGAGGAATGGAATAGATCTATGAACAAATTTTCTTTTAATTTACATACAACTGTACACCATTTCACTACACACAGTGCACATGTACATCAGCAAATATTTCACACATTAATATACAATATAGATCATACACATCTATCGAACGGGCCTAGTTCACATGAATAATCCTAATTTTCACAAACTGCTTTGAACATCAATTGAAAGCATGAAGTCAAATAATCTTGTATGCTTGGCAACATTGATAAATTACGCCAGTGTAAAACTTAATGAAAGCGCTATGTAGTTTAATTTTTCTGTATTACTAGTCCTAAAACTCAGTGATCAACAGGTATATCTGAATAAAACTCAATTCAAATAAGAAAATTAAATGTAGGTAACCGTCTGCATTTTTCATAAAAGTCAAATTGAAAAAAATTTCAATAGATTGTCCAATCAGAGAGAACACTACTATATGGTGAAAGAAAATAATTTTGAAATCTTCAACAATCATTTATTTAAATAAAAATGAAAAAAATATCCTCTAATAAAATGTTGGAACTAAATTAGAAATTCAAGTACACTTCAAAAGACACTTTCCATGGTTCAAGGTTGATACTGTCTTAAAAATGCATTTGAAAGTGCTTATTTCTCACTATGGGCTAAATCTATAATCTTTTTTAATTCAGCATTACATGCAACGATATCAAATATATACCAGATAAACAGATGCATGTACAGTACATGAATGTATATTTAGCATTTGTAACTTTTACAAAAGATGACAATTAAAAGAAAATATATCAAAGCAAGGTGATGAATTTTACCTGAATATGAATAAATGCGTCTCCTGAGTTGTTTGAAATTATCATCATATTTATAATTCTTCCATCACCAGATCATTCTTTTCAATGGCGAATATTAAACCACCCACACTGACAAAAAAGGGTTCCAAAATAGAAAGGACAAGAGAACACTTTCCCCTTTAAACAACATCCTCACAAAAGTATGCAGCTTTTCTTCACTTGTGGACAAAAGAGTTGAAGATTGAGGGACAATTCTTTGTAGTTATCCATTTAAACTTCAAACTGGGGATGAAAATTGACAAAGTGAACTGCTTTACGAACCAAATGCAAATATAATGATATAACATGACACTTTTTCTTGGCACAATCATTATATATTCTTGAAAATAAAACGTTATTTTCAACTGATTTATCAAAGAGAGTTGTTGGTGTCAACAAACTAAAATGTATATTCTATCTTATTTACAAAATTAACATCGTCACCTAAAGATCAATCTCAAAAAATATTTGATCACTGTCCAAATTCAAACTTTAATCATATGAGCTTAACCCTTCCCCTGTACATGTATAATAGGAAGGCTATGATCCACAAAAGAAGGAAGGCTCAGTGGTAGAGCAGTGGTCTCATAACATGAAGGTTCCAGGTTCGAAATCAAGCCAATGCCCTCGTGCCCTTATGGGTAAGGCATTAATCCACATTTCCAGGTCCCTTAGAGAGGACTTAAAGCCGCCAGTCCCCTGGTTGTTTACTTACAAGCAAATATGCTTTCTTTAAGCAGTCGGGTAAAAATAATAATAATAATAATAATGCTAATAATAATAGTTTGCAATTTATTTAGCGCCTTTCGTTCGATGCAAAGCGTTTTGAGGTGCCCATCTTTGGGGCAGTATTCAAGTTCAAATAATTATAAGTTATGTGTACCAAACAGCAACAGTGTAAGTTCGATGAATACATATGGTTTCAAAATAGAAACGTAGCCAAACTCTGTTTGGACTATCCAACTGTTGGTGATTATTTCAGACAAAACGGTGAGACTGTTCCAGAGTTTGGGGTAGTAGAACTACGGTAGAACTTGTGAGCGGTACTCCTCGTTTCGTTGCTCCTTGACCGCAATCCTGATATCCTTACGCTCCTGGTTCTGTCGCTCGGTGTTACGGAAGTGCGATCTCCGACTCAACTCCTTGTTACGCATCTGCAGGTCCCGTGCGGCCTCCTGCTCGCGCCGTTCACAGAGACGTTCGACATGCTGCTGAGAGCGATCATTCTGCCGCTGCAGCTTAACCTCCTAAAAGAAAAACAAACAATTTTTTTATGGAACTGATATTAATATTTTTAATCATTTCTAGCTTCTTGATATTAGGAATGTGAAGCCTGGTCAGTTTATTCCTTAAATTCTCTAGTGCCAAATTGTCTAGAATCTATTAAAAAGACGAAGCATGTGGGTACAAAACAGAACCATTAACAATCTTTTTAACACATTTATAAATTGCATATTGCCCATAATTTGAAATAATGTTCAGGAGAGAATATATCTTGTTTTCAATGTCCTTACCTACAACTAATATCTTTTGGTTTATTTGTATTTTTATTTGGAATAGGTTAAATATCAAATTACATATTATTTTCCAAAACAAAGTCACATCCTTGAAATATAACATAAAGTGAAAAGTTGAGTCAACTTGTCCACAAGAGTTGCATAAATTATTATCCACAATTTGCCATTTATATCAGTTTTCTTTTGAGGCAATAAACCTGTGAATCATCTTGAAATTAAATTGTTTAACTTTATTATTACGAATTTGCTTGAATTTAAGTGAAAATACATCCTTCCAAACAAAGTCACTAACAGGTTGATATACCTTGAATTTGTGTGGCTATTCTCACTGAAATTTATTCAGAATTTGCTGGAATCAACTCTTGTATCTGGAGACAACGCATACATTTATCTTAGAAACATGAAGTCCCCTTTTCATTACCTTTACCAGTACTACAATTTCATGTAAGCAAAGTATATCACTGCTTTTTTAATTTTTTTCCTTCTCATTTCTCTATGTAACTCATTCTAATTCTATCCCTCTGTGCCTCAGAATAGTTCACTATATCGATGGTGCATAACAAATGCTGTATTATTATTATTTGTATTACCTCTTTCTGTCTAACGGTCTCATGTAAATCTTGGGCCTTCTGTCTCTGCACGTCCATCCTCTGGTCGTTACGAGCCTTCAGCGCATCTATCCTCCGCTGCTCTCGCGAGTCGCTCTGTACCGCAACCTCCTTGTGGCGCTTAGAGATGGTCCCACTGACCGCGTTCTTTGCGGCTTGGACTTGCTCCATCTTGACCTCACTGTCCTTCTGCCGCTGGACATCACGCCGCGTCACATCAGCCGTGTACTGTCTGTGAAGCAAAGAAAGAAAAACAGGAACATTTTGTTAATTAAAGGCATCGTTTAACAATGTTAAATCTGAGATGCATGGCCCTACGTGTTATCAGTGTCTTTGATATGGTGTGATATTGAAGCCCTACAACGCTTTAAAATGATCATGAAGTGCCTCAAAAAAGTCAAAATCTTTGAGTGACCGGTTTAACCATAGTGTTTTAAAAACCGTTCAAATTCTTTTAAATTTTGATTTCCAATCATAAATGTCTTGATAAGCAGACAGGTGTTTGGCTTATAAAATTCATGGGGCTCCTGACTGACCTAAATAATTATCATTGCAGCATGAGCTAAATCAAGGATTTTTTTTCAGAACCTAAGACGGAGTTACCTGATCCTTTAATGCAGATATTACTTTTTGCCGTCAACTCTATCTATCAAAGTATCTTCTCCCAGCTCAGAGGTTGATTGCAAATTTTGTTTCACACACAGGGCCCCATTTCACAAAACTTGTCATCAGTGACAAATGACAGTTTTTGTTATAAGCTAGTGAAATCTTTGCTTCTGATTGCATGGTTATCAGCAGATTTGTCACTGATTTTTGTCATTTGTCATTGAAAAAAGGAGCTTTGTCAAACGGGTCCCTGTTCTCTGCCGCCAGTACACTCTTGCAGTATATTTTGTGTCTTAATGTTCCCCTCCCAGTTAGCCATCATCTGCCAAAGTCTATTCATGACAGGCTAGTAGTACTGTACACTAAAAGACTTTACTGAACACTGTATGTATTAAAGGAAAAAGACTGCATCTAAAGACATGAACAAAATGTAATTCAAAAATCGGTCATTTACTGCAGGCTTATAATTTTGTCAAAGACTTTGCACAAAAAGATCAATTACATGAACAAAATGTGATCTCATATTTGCTCCAGTCATGACGTAGCTGGGAGACTGCATGTTACAAATTAGGGTCCTAAATATTAATTCAGACAGGGTAACTCATTATACTCCTTTCCTTAAATTGGAAAATCGTAATTTTTAAACACCCAACAGTCTAGATACACGTATGTTCTACATTATCCATAGTCTAGATTGATACAACAAAAAGACCACACGGAAGAAAGGAGATGAAAGGAATCAGAGAAAACAACTTCACTGTACATTACAAAGAAAAATAGAGACACATACAAAATTTAGGAACACTTTCACATACAGCAAGGCATAAGACATGCAAGTGTTTAATATTATATGCACATGTATGGAATTATAAATGCATGCAGAACAGGATGTACACTGTACTTTAAAATGCAGCATTACAGAAATAGGAAGATAAATAAAATCAGAATAATAATCGCATGGACATGTAGAGAAATCAGTTCTTAGATCTTAAAAGATATTAATTAGATGAGCTCTAAACATGTAGATTTATGCTGTCTGTAACAAAGGTAGTTTAATAACAACATACATGTATACAGGTAGGCAATAATGATGTTTCAGTTAAACAATATGATTATGTGATTTACATATACATGTATGTAAAAATTATAACATGCTGTACTTATATAGATTATTATGTTATTTTCCTTTTTCTTTGAGTTAAACTCCTGGGCACATT
>JARBES010000121.1:17372820-17386064 GCA_030265145.1 Strongylocentrotus pallidus
CTGGGCACTTTTTAAATCGCTCCCCCCCCCCCCCCCCCTCCCTCCAAGAACAAATTTAACTTGTACATACAAGCCAGTTAAGTCACCTTTAAATCTGATAGAGACAGTTCCAAAAAATCTTTAAGACTGAAAAGTGTTTCGTACAGGTATCATATTGTTCAGTTTAATAACAATCTACATCTTGGATTGGTAAATTCAGAAAGATGGGTGTAGATTTGTGATTCCTAACCCAAGCCACCAAACCATTTATGACATGCACGTCTAGTATTATCTACTGTACATCTACATGTAATAGCCAGAAAGAGAGTTAATGAATTAATCAAAGAAAGGGAGAAATATATGAACTACATTTACTTGTAAAAAGCAAGCTCTCTAGACTACATGTACATGTATAGCTGTGTTGCTGAAAGCCAGAATACATTTCACATCTAAGTGAAATACCCTGGCTCTAAAGCCTAAACAGATGGAATAAAATAAAGAAGATCTCTACAAATCTCTTCTACATCATAGAGTGGTTATATCAATCTATTTTCGCTTACTGGTACATGCTCGCTTCGGTGTTAATTGTGAGGGATTTTTCAAAGCTACGAGTACTGTATAGGAAGCGGAAAAGTTCGAGAGAAAAAACATACATGTAGAAGTTACAGACAAGTCCCCTTACGGGAACGGACAACAGATATCTCTTAGGATAGGACGTAAAATGGAGGGTCCCATATTAATGGACATTAGACACACCCTATGGATTCTTGCAGTTAAAGAGTAAGAGAAATATTGGTGTGGTAGTTTAGTGGTATATTTCTACGTCCCTAATCAGGGCAAGGGATCCGAGGCTGGTGATGCCAAATAAAAAACTAATTTTAGACATTTTAATAGCCCTGTCATAACACCATAGAGGTAGATTTCTGGATGATTAAAAAGTAACTACCGTATATACAGTAATAGTTGGCAAAAGAAAGATGTTGTCCCACAAATTACATGTACTTGAATATAAGAGAAAAACCTACAGGTGACGTAAATGTAACAGACAACAAAAAATTGACATAATAAAGAATTGTAAAATAGAGGACTTAAAGTGTATGCAGTGATATATATTTGTATATACATATATATGAACAAACAATACAAAATGATAAACAACTTTTTTGAATACATTTATGTGCAGTTTTGAATGGAGAATATCATCTGTACAGAGCCAGTGTTAACTCTGTGTTGAAGTATTTGAGTTAACGCCCTTCTGGCTCCAAAAAGACAATATGTAGTTTGGAATCAGACAGATGGATAAATAGTGAGCTATCAAACTGCTCTTCAAAACTAATTTAAGTTAAAGATGCATCAATCTGTTGACACAAGTTTAATAGTATCTGTCTTTATTAAGCGTGGGTCTTTCCAATTTCTTTTTCAATATTAGAATAAAACATTCAAGACAGGCTTTATTTTATGGGCTAAATTGATCACATATTGTTATTAAAATTGACAACAACAATGTTTTTTTATTTCATTGATACATTTTTGTAATAACAAATAATGTTCTGAAAACAAATATATGGGTGGGAAGTTGGGAACTTACTTGAAAAGTTGAACAAAAATGAAAATTTTGATTAAAAAAAAAACAGATTTTGAAGCTCATGTGTAGCCAATTTAAGGATTTCAATGCTTATTTTCCTTTTTTTTTAATTCCTAGCATCAAATGCAATGTGGTCACGGAACAAAATGGATGGAGTCACTGCAGAAATTTTTGCCCTTTCTTCTCGTGTATCTGGTATTTTATTTTAGGATTCTGAATAAAAAGTTATTGAGCCAATTAAACCACGAAATGCGGAAAGATTGTTGCAAAATTCTGACCTGCATCGTTCATCTCTAGCGTCTCTCATCTTCTCTTCGTTTTGTCCCTTCATGTACCACGTGTACTCTCTCTTCACGGTCTGCATGCGGCGGAACTCAATGTAGCTGTTCTCTTTCGCTTCTCTGATCTGGTCCCTCGTTCCTGATACTAAACAAAGGAAAGTAGAGGAGAGACGGAAAATCAGTTTGAATTCAATATTTCTTTTTAAGAGGTACAGTAAATCTCTGTGTATAAGACGAGTACCCCTATTTTGGGGGCAGAGAAAGAAAAAAACCCACCCGGGGAAGGACTTTCATTTAACTGCAAGGTGCAGTTGAAGGCGCCAATTTGTGTTTGTGAAGTTGTCACAAATAATAGTAACAATTTTTCTTGAAACTAAAGATGACAGACAAATTTTCCTCCAAGTCCAAACAGAAATCATACAGGTAGTGTTGTTCTAGTTTCTGAGTTTTCGAATTTTTTTCGGCGGCAAAAAAAGTGCGTCTTATACACAGAGATTTACAGTATATTTATTTTGTTAGATGATGATGCATTCAATATAAAGCGCAGTATTGGTAAAAGTCTAAAAATATTAAAAATAATATGCCATACTTGTATAGTGCATATCACATTATGAATCTCTATGCGCATCAAAAGGACTTTGGATATTAATACCCGACTTTAGCTCAGTCAACTGTAGCCCAAGCGCATTCAAGGAATTAATCCTACCAGGTACATGTACCTGGTTACTACACCTGGGTCAAGTGTGGCAAATGTAGATTAATGTCTTGCCGAAGGTGCCGCGGCGGGATTCAAACCCAGCACCTTGTGGTTCTTAGTCCAGAGACTTATCCACTAGACTACAACACCTGTAGTCTAGTCTGCAAAAACAGACCCTAATTAACAAAGTGTCTGGGATGTGAGACTATGACACATCCAGATATTGATGAAGTTCGGCTACACTAAAGGTTTATTGACTTATGTTGTGTCAAATTAGAGTATGTGCCAGCAGACTAGAAATAGTCATGGTATATACAAATATAGATCTCCTTAATTTTCTGATTTTTTGGATGCAACTATGCAGGCAAAACACAGGGCCTAGAAGTTGACCCTACAATGTCTTCTTTTTAATAGAAGAAAACATGTGTTCTATATTTGATTTACGTGTTGAATAATTCATCACCATGATATATCTTGTGTTACAGTTCATTGTTCTTTGTTTTCCTTCGTTAGATGAGAACATTATTTCAAATATGTAATAGTTTAACTATCTTACTCATAAATGATAAATATTCATATAATATATATCTGTAATTACCAACAGCTTGGGCCACAGGTTTTCCAGATTTTGGTCGTTGAGCTTGGGGTGGAGGAGGACGTGGCTGTTTGTTCTCCCATTCAATCATGGCCCGGTCACTCCGAACCTGGGAGTGGTTCACCTGTAGAGGGAGCAATAGTTCATAATGAAAACACAACCTGCAGATTGTACAGACAGAGGTTATAGACAAACAAAATAAGATCTGCTGCTTGTAAGTATCGGCTTGCATGGTGATGGACCATATGAGAGAGAGGGAGGATCGAGGAGTCCTGCAAAGGACTCTCAGTAATCTTTCTTGAGGGTGTGTAGTCCTGAAAAGGACTGTTGGTGTAGTCTTGAAAAAGACTGTTGGTTATCTTTCTTAGCTCATAGTTCTAAGGAGAACTATAGCGCCGATTGGAGAGGATGGGTGGCGGGAGTGGCTCAAAGTTTCGAACAGGTTGACTATCCGTCATCAGGAGTCCTTTTCAGGACTCCTCAATCCTCCCTCTCTCTCACATGGTGCATCTGCAAGCCTACTGTATAAAAATAAGATCTTTCATATTTAAGTATTTTATAAGTTGTATACATGTATGTACTTTTAAGAAGTTCCCATTTCTATATGTACCTTCAACTTTGCCAGATTGGAAAATATATGAAGGATGATGCTAATTATGATGAAGTGAGCCTGAACAATGTTGACGAATTTACTTACCGGTGTAAAGACTGCTGATCTGTTCAAGTAGCCTTGATCCTCTTGGTAAGCCGGCTGCATCTTGGCCTCTATCGGAGCCTCGAGGGCGGTATCACGGAAGGCCCCGACGTGAGCCGTACGAGGGCGTGGCCTCCGCATCTCCCACTCCACCTGGGCGAGGTCACTTCTGACCGGTGTATGGTCATCATCAACCTACAAGATGAACAAGAATGCATTTAAAGTGACATCGAGATGCGAGTCAAACAAATTTATCAAATAAGTTCAGAAGTCTCTGTAAGCTAATTGGTTGAAAGCCAAGTATCACAATTGAATTCATTTTACTGACGGCATAGATCATGCATGAATAATTTGCGATTTTAGCAATCAATATCAAAATTAAAAAGATAGCTTTTCAATATGGCGACGATTACCTCAAGCTCCTTACAATACATGTTCCCATGTTTATTGCCATCTCATTTTCCTGCTAAATCGATAATGACCCTACAATTCCAAAATTTGCGGGGGGGGGGGGGGAGAAACTATAGGGAAAATAATGACTAATCCCATCCCATACTCACCGGAGTGAACATGGATGATTTGTTGACTGGTGCGTAGACATGTTTATCTTCAAAGACATAGGATGACTGGGTCGGGGAGGAGTGGAGTTTGGTGTCCTTCATGGTGTCTGTCGCCGTGTCGCGGAACGGACCGACCAACCCCTGATGCGTGCTGCGGGGGCGCTGCATTCTCCGCCAGTATTTCCAATGCGGTTGGGAGCCGACTTCGGCCTTGGCGGATTTTGGTCGCCGCGGGCCGCCGTTCCGGTAGAGCAGGGAGGAGTCTGTTCCCGCTGCCGTGTCTTTGAGAGACATGGTCTGGATACCTGCATCTGTTACAAGGAATTAAGGGAACATTAAAACATGTAAAATCTTATTATCCGAGGATCTGATTACCGTAAATCTCTGTGTATAAGACGCACCTATGTATAAGACGCACCCCTATTTTGGGGCCAATTTAAGGGCCATTTTTTTTGCCCGACTCTGTCGGCAGCGCAAGCCAGGACCGTGTTAAAAAACCCAAGCCTGAAGGACTTTCATTTAACTGCGAGGTGCAGTTGAATGTGTAAGATCATTAACGTAAATTCTAAAACAGTAGAGGACCTAGGATAGAACCTAGTGGTACGCTGTGTGTAATAGAAGAAAAATTGGAGGAATTATTATTATAAACTACATATTGAGATCTATCAGAAAGATTATTTTCAAACTAAGATGACAGACAAATTTGAGTGTCGTTCTACTTTCCCGAGTGGTGAGTCTAAACACAGATTACTGAGCTGGGAGACATTGCCAGGCATAGCGCCAGAGGAAACTTTAACAATTTTTTTTTTTTTTTTTAAATAAAAATTTGTACCTGTGTATAAGACGCAACCCCCGACTTTGAATTTTTTTCGCCGTAAACAAAATGCGTCTTATACACAGAGATTTACGGTAGTCATATGATTAAGAAAATCTAACTTTCAAGGGATTTCATGATTTGAAGCCAATTCACCTTTATTGACTAGAAGAGTTCAGTGCACTTACATTCTGATGCTGATGTTCATATCATTATTTAGCAGGGAAATCAGGAAGATGGTGTTTGTTTAGATTTCCTATTTTATACGATTGTCATTTCTTTGATGATCGTGTAGTGTGCCATGGGCTTAAGAGACATAATCTGAATGCTGTCACTTGTTATGGAGGTTTTATTGAGAGAAATCAAAAGAAAATAAAAGTCAGAATGTGGAGAACAATTTTGGGCCACAGCGTATGTCCTCTGATTATTCTGCTGAACACAAATTATGAAAGATAGAAACTTTGAATCACTTTATCACTTTAGATTTCAAAGCTTTGAATTGTCTTTTGCCTGATTTAATCATTTTAAAAAAAAAATGTCTTCATAGAACAAGTTTCTGATCTTTCAATAGAATTCATGGATATAATAATAAATCAGAACGTCCGTACAAGCATTATTTTTATCAGTCCTATTTCACACATCAGTTAATATATCAAGCACCGCTGCATGACTAACTCAACAAAGCAGATGTTTACACTGTACCTATCAGTGACGATATCTCTCGTTTTGATTCTGCAATTTTCTGCTTCATGTCCTCCACTTCCTTCTCCAGCTTCTCCTCTTCCGTCGCGTACCCTTCCGAGTCCTGCTCCGTCCTGATCGAGCTTATCCCGCTGTCCACTCCAAAGCTGTCGTCATTGAAAGAAACACTTTTCTGCAGGGTTGACGTTTTCGGGGTCTTGGCTAAGGTGTAGGCTTCGCCTCCCTCCCTCAGTATGCTGCTCCCCATCATCTTATTATCCATGAGCTGCTTCATGACTTTCACATTGAGCTCCTGGCGGGTCATACCCGTGCCGGGGATCAGCAAATGCATGTCCTCGCTTTTAACCGCACTCTCTCGGACGACACCACCACCGCTCCTCCCGCCGTAGTCCCTCATCTCCGCCCCAGCCATCACCATGGGGACGTAGACACGCCCTTGCTGCAGGACTGGCAACCCAGCCATAGCCCCGCCCTCCTGATGCGTGCTGGGTACGGTATAACCGCTGATGGAGCGCTGATAGCTTGGGTCGTTTACGACATAGTGCCGGGCCGTCAGAGGCATCTGGATTTCGATCCGGTGTCGCTCGTACTCGCTGTGGGGAATCCAGACTGCTGTTTGCCTCGGTACCTTGACCGTTTTGCCGTTGAAGAAATTGACAATCAGATGACCAGAATCAGCAGCACCTATAAACATCAATGCAAGAGAAATGGGACTGATTAACTATGAATATTTGCAAATAAATATTGCAAAATTGGTGATGATTTTCTGATAGTATAACTCTATTATCAAATCAATATTTACTTTACTTGTCCATGTAGAACTATTGCTGAGCTTGCGCCATGAGCGTTCCTTGACGGTGTGTGCGCTCTATAAGTTTACACTATTATTATTATTAAATTTACACTATATATTTAGTTTTCTATACAGGTTTACTGCATTAAATTATTATCAGTCAACTCAAAACAATAATACACTTGTTTAATTTGGAGAGGTATTAAGGGCAATGCTAAATAAAAGTTTACATAACTTTTCCCCCTCTTTTTACTTGAAGGGAAATAGAAATTCATCCATAAAGAATTGCTATTATATGGTGACATCTAACAAACCAAATTATGCATGATGTTAGACTTTGAAAATAAGTTCTTGCACTGCTCAGTTGATTGAGAAGACCAGGACCCTATTTCATAGAACTTATCAATATCAATTGATATATGTCCATGACAAATTTGCTCTCAGCCAATCAGATACAGTCAAACCTGTCTATAGTGACCGCCATAGGGAAACACAAAAAGTCGTCTTTATAGACAGGTTCCTTTAGTATATGTTTCAACGAGAAACCATTTTCAAGGGAAACAAAAATGTGGTCTTTGTAGATACCGGTAGGTAGTCTTTGTAGACAGGTGGTCTTTGTAGACAGGTTCCTTTAATACATGTTTCAATGATAGACCATTTTCAAGGGAAACAGAAATATGGTCTTTGTAGACAGGTGGTCACTAAAGCAGGTTTGACTGTACCACGTTTTGAGTAGCTTATATCATCTTTATAGACAGGTGGTCTTTGTAGACAGGTTCCTTTAGTACCTGTTCCTTTAGTACATGTTTGTTTCCCTTGAAAATGGTTTCTCATTGAAACATGTACTAATGGAACCTTTCTACAAAGACCACCTGTCTACAAGGACCACCTGTCTATAAAGACAAAAATATTATGAGACAGGGGCCGGGATACTCACAGCCAGTGGATCGTCCCTCGATGCCATCCAGGACGATACCAGGAGCACAGCGGTATCCAGCCTTCTCCCATGGAGCCAGGACCTTGTCCCCTGGTACCACGGGGTGTCGCATGGTGTCGTTGTACGCCTTGATGTCATAGATGGAGGTCTCCTGCAGGAGCCGCTGACACTTGCCTCCCGAGGGATCCTTGTCGAAGAACACCAGGAAGGAGCGCATTGCTGACAGCTGTCAAGGTCAAAGGTCAAAGTTCATTAAGGATATTTGGATTCATATGGTTTTCTTGTATAATTGCAATAATATTGTTAAGTTTCATTGTTTACTATGTGTACAATGGAATCAAATGAAAATAAAACAAAATGAAATGAAATGAAATGTGACAATGCAGCTATCAAAGTAGGTGAAAATACATGGAATGAAAAAACATGAAGTAGTACTATGCAAGTATGAAAATACATGCAAGCTACTAAATAAATCATGATAAAATATTTTCATAAATAGAATAACATATTAACTTATAATACATGCGAGACAAAATTAAACAATTACTACAGTGATTTAAGCACTTGCTAGTGCTTAACAAGATCTTTGAAAATATGCTGATAACATGAATCAGTCATTTAAAAAGTCAGTCAAAATGATGAGTGAAATGCTAAAATTAGGTTTTTTTTTCTCACTTTAGTAGTTAAAGGGATAGTTTTGTTGCAGAGGGGACTATTAGTAATTAATTAATTAATTAACAGTCACAATAAGCAGAGCTGAATTGGTATGATTGTATGCAATCTAAATTTCACATATTTTGGGGTCTAAAATTACCTTCATAGCACTTTTAGGTCCCAAAAGGGCACTAAAAAATGTCATAAATAAGAATTTTGAGTGAAAACCATGCACTTTGAAAGCATTTGCGGTCTTATAAAAAGAATTCAACTATCCCTTTAATGGAATGGAGAACCAGGTACTTGGAACATAGAAACACAAGTTGGAACTTGGAATAACAAGTGTGAAAATGTTTACGAAGAATGATTCTTACCCTTTCTTTGATGGTACCTGGACAGTAGTAGCCATCTTTCTCTCTTCTTGCTAGAACCTTCATCCCTTCCAAGAGTTCAACAGCACTCTGGGGTGGGACTGAGATGATGTGGCTTGCTGCAGGCTCCGTTCTAAAATACCAAGACACCATTCATTTCAGTTATTAAACCATTTAAAAATCGTCGATAAAATGTAATCAGTACAACGTAATAAAGGTTAGGAGCCCTAAAAAAGCAAGCAACCATTCGTTTATTCATCCATTTTAAAATCGTAGATAAAATGTAATCATTTACAACGTAATAAAGGTTAGGAACCCTTAAATAGCAAAACACCATTCATTTATTCAACCATTTAAAAAATCAAAAATAAAATGTAGTCATATGCAAAGTAATAAAGGTTAGGAGCCCCTAAGAAGCAAAATCTTGTAAACAGGGCCCCTTGAGCAAATTATACATACATAAAATAAAATCTTATATACAAAAAATGCAATCATCAACACATAGCTAGAAGGAAAGAAAAAGAAGAAAAAAAGGAAGAAGTAGTAGAAAACAAAGAACAAGAAAAGAAAGAGAAGTGTATATAAATGCTGATGACGCCATGGTTGTGAACATTCTGTGGTCAAAACATGTCCACGACCAGGAAGTGTTGAAGGTAAATATCTAGATCAGCCATGGAAACAAATCTAAACAAAGGTAACTTAGCCAGTATGTACAGTACTGCAATCTTGTCAACAAGAGATTCATTCCATAATCATCAAATGCATGAAAACTATAATTTCTATGATTCACTGTTACTCCACCACTCAAGTCTTCTTTAAACTCTTTTTATTAATCTTTCTTTGTCTCTTCAAAATAGTTTTCCTTTACCATCCTACAATGAAAATTTCCACATAGGCATATCTTGTTTGTATTTCATAACCTTCTCTTTCCTTTTCCTTTTTTTCAATTCTATATTTTATTTTAATTATATATTTTATTTTATTTTTATGTCAAACATTATGCCTGAAGTTGATTTGATTGGGAATAAAACATCAAATTCTCAACATTTAAGTTCTTAGCCAGGATTACCCAGCCAGGTTCAACATTGTAAGGTCATTCCCCAATCAACATCACACTAACCTCACAGTCTCCCAGGCGGTTGCTGCAGGTATCTGGACAACAGTTCTTGGGGCCAAAGACTCTCTGACGATAACTGTCTCTGGAACGGGATTGTAGTCCATGGATGTCGTTACACTACAGTACTTCACTGGACGCTCCCTATCTTCTGTTCTGTATGTCATTGTGGTACTCTAAATTAAAAGGAGATATATATGTTTTAAACAAGATGCAGAAAATGGAACAACAGTCATGGGTTACGTATTTGATTTCACAAGTTGTTGTGTAACTTTGCATCCAGGACGCAAGTCTTATTTCATCCACACTTGTTTCCAAAGCTCCGTGGTCTCGTAATCCGGCGACCCGGGTTCGAAAGAAGTTGATGCGCTAGTGCCCTTTAGTAATATAAGGCATTAATCCTCATTACCAGGTCCCTCAGAGAGGACCTAAAGCTGTCGGTCTTCTGGTTGCTTACTAACAATTATGCTTTCTTAGCAGTCAGGTAAAATAACCACCACTATACATGTATGTATTCATGTACAAATATAAAGAAACTCCTCAAAGAAGCAACCAGAAACTTTTAGATCATACTGTCAATCATATTGCTTTTAATGCTTTACTTTTTTGTCATCCCTGTTTTCTTTTTCTTTGTGGTAAACAACTTTCTTCTAAAATCTAAGTCGTATCAAAATTGTAAATACCCTGGATTTATTTTGCATTGTATTACACCAATAATACCAAACAAAAATGATGTTTTTATCACAGATCTGTATTTTTTTGAGCTACTGGAGACAACTACTTCAATGTGTGTCCCATGGGTTTAAACTGATATCTAGGATATTTAAAAAATGTGTGAAATGATTAAAAGAAATTGTTCCAATGTTACACATTTTATCAAACTTGATTCCAAACTGGTTGAAATCTAATTCAACTTTTTGAATAAAGGAGGAAGCCTACTTACTTGTGGAGGATTATCTAGAGTTGTTTTGATGCTAGTAGCTGGTACTCCTCCATGAACGGAATACGTGGCTGCTTCTGCAATGGGCGGGTTGTCAAGTGTAGTCAAAGGAATCTCTGCTTCGTGCTGCCTCCTGTAGATAGCCTTCTGTATCCTGAGAGGACTATGGTCCGACGTCACAACCGCTTCAACTCTTTCAATGGCACCATGCATGGTCATGCTGATCACATGGAAGGTCCCAAGGGTCTGGGCGGCTAGACTCTCCAGGAACTCCTGCGCGGCCACTTCCGTGTGGAGTCCAGTGAGGTAGATGGCGTGGACCGGACGTCCTTCGCTGACCAGTGCGACTTGTTTCCGGATTTCCGTCGGCTGCTGGTCAGGTAGCCCGTCCGAGACGAGGTAGACGGCCTCGCAGACGGGGTCGGAGAATGCGACGGTGAGAGCATCGAGGGTGTTTGTTCCATCTGAGCAGGAGAGTTTGTTGACCCACTCGCTGGCGACCTTGACCGTTGGTGGTGTGCAGCGGACCATTCTATCCGCCCAGGGTGTGACCGACGACGCGAACTCGATCACATTGAACATGGAGTCTTTCTCTCGATGTGCCCTTGCCAGGAGGACCTCATTCAGGTGGTCTTTGACGGCAGGAAGGTACGAGTACATGCTCCCTGAGGTATCAATGATGAAGGTCACATTTTTGGCATCGATCTCCCCGAACATTGTTTGAGATGCAAAGGTCGGAACAAGGTGTATTGGAGCCATGATGAGCTGAGGAGCAGTGGGACTTGGAAAATTGTCTGCAAGCTTGGTGTCAATTAATCCTGTTGAATAATGACAATATAATGACATACATTTATTATCCATTTAAGAATTACATCTGTACAGTACAACAATAACAGTAAGGCATTAATAGGGTCTATTAAACAGCTAAACTACATCTGTTTAAAATCTAACACATAGGACTAGATCTGTATACCAACTGTTAACTTTACCTCTACGGTATACATGTACCTACCAATTTACAGTTAAAACTAGCTAGATTACTCACTCCATTTAAAAAGTAAGGAAAGCAGGTCCAAATTCCTGCACTATTCCTACACAGGACTCGGCCTATCACTCTCATTTTTTGTCAGTCAGGTCTATATTCAAGTCCGATCGAAACACTGTCATGACCGTGGCACGAAGAACTACGCACATTGAGCTCTGTACCATGAGTTTACGCGCTCTCATTGGCCGATCCGCTCGAGTGGCTTTGAATTTAAGTGAGAGAGGGCCTACTTAACTTAAGCGCAACTTGCAACTTGTAATATTATGTCACACCACAGAGATTTTGACACGTCCTGCTTTAAACAGGTGACGCACTTCACACATAACTGACGCACACATGGCATTGCAAACACATAAAATAGAAAAATCATCTAGACTCTAACTTAGGCCTAACAATTAACATCTCAGAATAAATTTCCAGTTTGTACCTTAATAGGTCTATGATGAAAATGAGAATTGTTCAAACTTAATAAATAGTAGGGGTGCAGCAAATAAATGCGTGCATACTTTCTCTTCGCCATGTTGAATCGATACAACATGGAAGATAAAAAATCACCCCCTTTTTCCCCATCAAAGACTTCTTCAAATTATAATTTCAAGTGGCCTGCGAGATGCCCATACCATACTCCCAGAGGAGTCGAGTAACTCCCTTTGCATATTTTGAGAAAATTTCGCCCAACCCGCTGTTTGAATCGTTTTCATATGCAGCCTCTGAAGCTCCGACGCCTTCGCCGTCGGCGTCGGAGCTTCCTGGAGTTAACCTCTCTCCAGCTCCAGCTCTCCGACTGGATCAACCGGCCCTTAAATTATATTCAGTCTTCAGAATTAAAAATAATCTGATCTCTTTCACTCACAAGTCTCATTTCTGAGTTGCTACTTTATACTTGTCCTCCACGTTAAACGTTCCACTTATATCTATGTGATGTCACTATAAACTCACCAATTCTTTACACCTGCACCAACTGCAGTTCTCCAAAGAAGAAGAAGATTAAACCACTCATGCATATCGCATGGATATGGAGAGAGAATGGAATGCATGCTATACACCTGTCTACGCTGGATTGTTATTGTTTATGTGCGTTGCCATATGTCTGAAAACGTGCGCTTAAATAATAGACAGACATTGGCGTCATTGTTATGTGTACTGTAAAACCCAAGTGACGACAGTGTGTGCGATCCTCACTTAGCATTCATTTCTTACATTATGCGAGCATTATAAATTATATCATTGTAATTGAACCTATGAATTTTATTTGTTTGAGATATGAAAGACAGTTTTAGGCCCATCACTGTTGCCTGATGTTTTATAGCTTTAGAGAATCACGAGTAGCTGTCTACTACAAAATGCAACTGCTATTCGATAATTGATTGAATGTTCAATATCCGACGCAGAGGGCCAGTGAGATTGGACCGTAATGTATTGCTCAATAAAACGTAAAATCTGACCGTATCAGGACGTTTCCTGGACAATCACCCCACTCCTT
>JARBES010000121.1:18409092-18420182 GCA_030265145.1 Strongylocentrotus pallidus
AGTTTTACAGCGATCCCTTCTTCTAACGGTAGCCCACGATGTGTTGTAAGACATCGCGACCTAGATATCTACATGAACCACTTCTCCGAATTCTGGATTGTAGCTTTCATCACGCGGGTATTCATTGGAAAAAGTGTTATTTGTACACCATATATTCCTGTGTCAACTTCGAAGAATGATGAACACGAGCTGTTTGTCCATGTAAGAGATGTAAACATCAGAAAACTAGAGGTTAGTTTGTTTTTACTTTTCATCTTCGTGTTATTCTTTTCCCCCTCTCTCTCGTCATTTTTTTGCTTTCAATTAGTACCCATAAAACATTTAGTTACGGTCGTCAACATTTATCAAGTTTAAGTGTAAACCGATATTAGTGTCGTGTATTGTGGTCCATTCACTTGACTCTCAAACCAAGCGTTCACGTTTTAAATCCTAGCCAGAACTTGATGTCCTTTGGCAAGACGTTAATCCGCAATCACTACTCTGCACCCAAATATAAATGGGTACCTGGCAATGATAAGGTAATAATAAATGGAGGGCCCGCAGGAAGAGAAGCATTATAACGATGAGCTTACCTGTTGTAAAAAAGGACACAGTTATTGTCACATTTAAAATGCCCTGCATCCACCAATAAATTGGTTTTATGCTGAGTCATTATCCTTTTCGTGCAAGTTTGCACAATAAATTAATGTTAAACAAATTGACTATATTGTCATCATCATTATTTTAAGGCTGAAATATCTCTAGTAATGTTTGTAGATTCTTATTTTCGGTATAATCTCAATCACACTATTGAATTCTAAACTTCAGCAGTTTTAATTTGATATATTCATGTGTCTATGTCATTTTTTTGTCTTTGTATCTTTCTTTTTGCTCTGTCATTTCCCCCTTTCTTTTTCTAATACTGATAATATACTTTGTTGAGTAGAAGTGCATTGAGTGGAAATCCATGTGAACTATTTGTTACGTTTTCTTAAAATTATTTTCAAGGTGAAGGACAGGTATATTGCTCCTATCCCCGGAGAACAATTCTTAGTTAAGTGGCGTTCTGGAGGATTAAGGATAACTTGCAAAGAAAGCACGGAAGACGAGACCACGGTAACATTCATATGAGCAGTTTAAATCAGCCTTGTTTAAAGTTTTCAAGTATTTGGATTGCTCAGTATCAGTTGAGTAAATGAAAGTCAGGCAATCACTATTCGAAATCTAAGCTTTCAAAGAGTTGGGCAAGTGGCTCCTTTGCAATTAAGAAATATTTACTCAATATTTGATAGAATTGGATAATGACTTTTGTTCAACCCGTAAACGGGTATAGTTTTTCATAATGTGTATAAAAACGTGTTTAATATATGACAGAATGGTTAACATATGGTTAAACATAATAATTGACGATTGGGCCGTTTTTATCCGATTCTGCAGCGTTTTACTTGTAAAAGTTCTCACAACTTTAGAAACTCATTTTCCGAGGTGGCTAGGATTGAAATTAGAGAGTCAGCATGTGGGTCATCCAATACTTCTATTATAACTGGAGTCCGTTCAGCAGCATTTTTTGTCTGACGGATTACGTAAAATTTGTATAATTTATTCTGAAGTTTTATATACATGAATACATGCAAACGAACAATGTAAAATGTACGTGAAGATATATACACACACAAATATTATGATTTTTTGTAGACTCTACAGGAAAGTGACATTCGCCATCTGACTGAGCACCAAGCGTGGTTTACAGTGGGTCCACCAGTCACTAATAAGAATAAGGTGATATTACACTTCATCTTGAAACAAAGCACAACAAAGCGCATCGTGGTTCCCATGCACTTAACAGGTAAAAAAAACATTGACTAAAATCAAACCAACCGAGATATCCACATTTGTTTTTAATTCATTCATTCATTCACTCAGTCTTTCAGCGGCGGACATTTGAAAGATTGAGGGCATGTATAAAATAACCAATGCTCATAGGGAACTGTTTAAATTTTACTCTCAAAGGTACCAACAAAGGTGTTGAAACGTCATAACATTTGGTTGCTATGGTTACCTCCTAAATATATAATTGATGAAATATTCCTCGTCATTAACGGATGAAATATAAGTGGGAAACTTCACTTGGGCTCTTGTTGTCTATTCTGTCCAAACTAACGAGTACATTAATTTAATTGTAAACCAGGCTCCGTCTAACTCTTTGTCATGGGCGTATAAGACGAACATAAAGAGCCTCATTTACTGTTGCACTCTTATAATCAGGAATAACCAACACATTACTAGGAGACACAGTTTCAGTTCAGTTCAGTTCAGTTCAGTTTCAGTTTATTTTCATATTTCACATGTTGTATAATACATCATTACATTTGGCGTGTTACATTTTGTACTCATTTTAGGATGCGTTTATACAAACAAAAAGAATAATACAAAAGACTAAGTTGTATAAAGGAAGAAATATGATGGAGCCTAAAGAGAAAGCAATGCTTGTAGGTCATAGGCTCCGGAAGTTATAACAATGATATAGTCTTGTGTATATTAAAAAACGTAATTGAATTAATTTGAAACTTATTATGAAGAAAAAATAAACAATATATTCATATACTTAGCAATATTTGTATTACATTTTTACACCCGTACGCATCCCTTGAACCGTCGGCATCTACATCAGCTGCCATTCCTCTTGAAGATGCACCAGCAGCAGCCCGTGAAGTTTCTACTCCTAGATCCAGGTAAGAATTATCTCTTACTTGCTAAATGGCTAAATAATCGCTTTTTGATAAACCTTGATCAAGATCTCATTCATGTGGTAGGCCAAAACTTAGGGAATAATATTCCTTTGGTAAAATTTTCTTAGATATCAATTATATGCCAGCGTAGTTAAAAAGTGTATAAACGTGAATTGTTTGCGTTCTGATACAACGGTTTTGCAATTTCTTTGTCAACGCCCATTTTATGCCTACAATTCAGATTTGTATTGAAAAGTGTATGAGTATATCCCCCTTAAGAATTAGAAGGGGGAATAGTCATTGAATATAATACGATATGAAGAATTTGAAGAAATCACATCGTCCATTTCCAGACGTTTATCTAACATCGGTAAGAACTCAGATCAACAACGCAAGAAACACACCACTATGTCAAAGTTGGCCTTTAGATAAGGTTCGGTCCCCCCCCCCCAAGGAGACATTCTTTTTTTTTAATAAATGAAAATAATAATTATATTAATATAATAAATAGCATCAATAATTTATAAATAAAACTTAATGTATAGATAAATAAATCAATTTAAAAAATAATGCTGTGCAATGCTTCAAATATTCGGAGGGAGGATTGAAGCAAGGAAGCATTTGATATCCTAAATACGTGGAGAATGAATGCTCCAAAAGTCTCGAGAGCAGTGCTTACTATTGTATTTGTATCATGATTTGTTTTCCAATTTGGTTTAAAAAAGAATAGGCTGCTTCTGAACCCTGTTTTCTTTCCACTCCAGGGACCGTATTATATCATTACTAGCACCGTATTATAAAAAAACGCATTATAAAACATGACGATGTCCTCTTTAAATTTGTTTGGTTAACCCATGACTTAAAATCACAATTTTTTTCACAGTCAAACAATGACCATCGGATGTGCAAAAGAACATCCGTAAGAGTGACGATTGCTTTGTGGTCCACACAAACCAAGGACATAATCAGGCTTGTTATAACAAAATAAATAAACAGTTGTTTGTTTGTTACCATAAATTATTGTTATGAGGATTATAATTATACCAAGGTTTTGATTTCCAGTCGCAGCTCCAGCAGAACTTCAAAGTCCATGCATGTATGTATGTTGATTGCGTAATACGGTCGAAAGTTTTGAAAGGGGGTGGGGCGGAGATGATGCCCTCTTGGTAACTCCAGTTTGGAGTAGCTAGTGGCCCCTATATCCCCCTTCCCCGGCAATATATTCTTAATCCAGGCTCATAACTATTTGTTGGCATTCATATAGCTGTATAAGTTGATGTACATGATCGAGGAAAAGGAGACATAATGGCAAAATGTAATCATGTCAATTTATTGTATAGAGTTAACTCTCACCTCTAACATTCTTACCTCTAACATTCTTACTTCTGACATGTTTACCTCTGACACATTTACCTAAAGCATTTTACCTTTGACATTTTAGACCAAACCCTCTGGTCAACCATGTACAACACACCAGTCTGTTGATGTTGGCTTTTAGATTTATAGGTTTCCCTCATGAAAATATGGATGCTTCCAATATACGAAGAGGGGATCAAAGAGCAGTGAGGAAGCATTTGGTATCCTAATTACCTGGAGAATGAATGTTCCAAAGGCCTTGAGAGCTTACAGAGGGATATCGACCTAAAACGTAAATAAGATTGAAATATAGATTGACGAAGACTTCACTGACAATTCACGCTCCTAGTTCTAGCTTAACAAATGACATTATCAGAATACTTCTACCTAAATTAGTGAAGATCTGCCCATGGAAATTGTGACAATACGACAGGCCGAAAATTTTGATTGAGTTTAGACATACTTTACCTAATATGTCCTTATTGTTTAACTTTCTTTGTTGTTTAGTGATACGGTATCAGATGGGGAACTGAATATTCTTGCAGCCCAGGTCCCTCACAATAAATACGATGACCTGTCCGAAAAACTCGGTATTGGGTACAATGAGGCATCAACAATTCTGAGCACGCACAGTGGCAACTATCAGAAAGCGATGAGAGAGTGCCTTTCTATATGGAAAAACAAGACAGGCGGAAGCTTCACCAAGCTGAAGAGGTTTTTCAAAAGTGTCCATTTAGGTGGTATGTTTACGGAGCCAATATATGAAGAAGATCCGGGCCCTGATCCAAATCAATCGCAAGTTTGCAATCTCATATCTCTTATGTTCATAGTTGTGATTGCGATATTTGCAATAGTTGCGATTCGCGATTGATATCAATCGCGAATAAGTTGTGATTATATCAACTCTTTGTATAAAGACAGTGCCCCGATGTAAATGAATCCTCTATAGTTTTTCACCTAAATGGTGCACAGAGAATGCTTACTATTTTACTATATTTAAGAAATTGGAAAAAGGATATCAAAGTGTTAAGAAATCTATATACATTTAATAGCTACTGACCATCAAATAATAATAGGCCGAAATTACTCCAACTATAAAACGCAAATTTGTAAAATACATGGTTCCACATATATCGAACCCCGTATCATGTCCTTATTTGAGTGCATTCCTTGATGACAAAATTAATTACTGACCATCAATTAACCATGGGCAAAAATACAATTGATTAGTACTTACCATCAGATAATTATCGGAATTAATGACCTTAATAACTACTAACCTTCAGATAATCATATGCCCAAATTACTCCAAGTATAAAATGCATATTATTTAGCAACATGGCTACATATACGTCGAGCCCGTATCATGCCCTCATTTGAGTGCATTCCTTGATGCAAAATATGAATGCATTCAATCCACTTTGTTGTTTTTTGGCACGGATACTAGTTGACCAAGTTTATTTTATGCAGTAATGGGTCTTATTAAATTTAGCGATATCTATTTTTGTAATCGTATTTTTTTAAACCAATTTGTATAGCCTATATTCATCTGATTTTTAAGGGGACTAAATCAAAATGCTTTATGTTAAATATAAATTAACATGAAATACAGATAATATACACTATACACTAATCCTTTTCAAAATTTCTTTGTCAGCACTCAGTGTTATCATCGATTATTAACTTAATAATTTCGAGTGCACGATGAACGGTTTAATAAACTATATAGAGAATAGAAAAATAGAAACCTAAGGGCTGAAATGCAGAGTCAAAAGAAAGAAAAATATGCACATTTAATGTTTAAAGCTATCAAGCAGCTTAATATTGTCAACTTTCGTGAAACAAAGTAGGCTTACAATACCCCTTCTGGTAATACACATATCAGATTACCCAAACATAAGACGAATTATGATTAAAGGTGAACTATCATATGGAGAATGACCAGTGTGTTTGAATTTCTTATAACATCATATCGTGAAGTTCAGTTTAGATTTGCGTGAATATGTCTGCACATGTTGAATGTCCAATGAAGTTGGGTCTCGTTTAATATAACATCTCAAAATTGACATTATTAGCTATTTGTGCATTAGTCTGCACATCATAATGGTAAAAGTCCAATGTGTTTTATATGATATCATACTGAGATACACTATAGGATTTGTGGGCATAAGTCTGCATATCATAATGGTAAATGTCCAATGCACTTATATTTTATGAAATATCTTTCTGAAATTGGATTGTGTGCATAAGTCTGCACATTACGAAGTGAATTTTCAATGTGTATATATATGTATACATATATATGTATAAATTGTATATTAAATCATACTGACAATGCATTTTGGTGCATAAGTCTACACATGTATAATTTCTAGTGTATTTAGAATTCATATAATATCATATATCAGTGTTGAGTTATATTTTCGTGCATAAGTCTGCACGTTATGAATGTCTAGTGTATTTACATATCGTTTAATATCATGTTGATGATAAGTTTATATTTGTGTGCATGTGACTGCACATCATTTAGGTGAAAGTGTAATGTAGTGTATATGATATAATACTGAGATTGGATTTTTTTTTGCATAAGACTTGCACATCACAATGGTACATGTTCATTGAATTCATAATTCCTTTGATACCAATGGGAGATTAGATTTGTGTGCATAAGTCTGCACATCTTGTTGGTACATGTTTATTGCATTTATATTTCATAAAATATAATTTATGAAATTTATTTCCAATGTGTGCATATATATATATATATATATTGTGTATGATATCATAGTGACAATGGATTTTTGTGCATACGTCTGCACATGTCGAATGTCAAGTGTATTTCATCTCGTATAATATCATATCTCAATGCTGATTTTAGAATTGTGTGCGTAAGTCTGCACATCATAATGGTGAAAGTCCAATGGCTATATATTTTATATGATATCATACTGAGATTTGCTTTTTTGTGTGTGCATAAGTTTGCAAAATTGTTAATATCTAGTGTATTGAGATCTCGTATGACATATCATCTTAGTATTGAGTTTTTTGTGCACAAGTCTGCATATCATAATGGTGAATGTCCAATGTATATTACACATGATATCATACTGAGCTTGTGTTTTTGAGCATGAGTCTGCGCATCATAATGCTTAATGCCCAATGAATTTATATTCATATGATATCATACTGAGATTGAAGTTGTTTGCATAAGTGTGCACATCAAAACGGTGAATGCCAATCGCAAATATATGTATATCGGATATGATATAATTCTGAGATTAGATTTGTGTGTACAAGTGTGCACATGGCGAATGTCTAGTGTATTGACCTCCTGTGTAATATCATATCTCAATGTTGATGTTAGATTCGCGTGCATAATTCTGCACATCATAAAGGCGAAAGTCCAATGCATATATTTGTTATATGATATCATATTGAGATAAGATTCGTGTGCATAAGTCTGCACATCATTATGGTAAATTTCCAATGCATTTATATTTAATAAAATATTGTTCATGATATTGGATTTGTGCATAAGTCTACAAATTACAATGGTGAATTTCCAATATGTATATATTTATATATATATGTATATTGTATATAATATCATACTGACAATGAATTTGGGTGCATATTCCTGCACATGTTGAACGTCTAGTATATTTAGATTTCCTAAGTTATCATATCTCAGTGTTGAGTTTAGATGTTCGTGCATAAGTCTTCACGTGACGAATGTGTAGTGTATTTATTGATGTTTTTGGCTGCACATCATAAAGGGGAAAGTCTAATGAATTATATTTGATATCACAAGAAGATGATATTTCTGTGCATAAGTCTACACATCATATTGGTGCATGTTCAATGCATTCATTTTTTGTAATAATAACATTCTGAGATTCGATTTGTGTGCATAAGTCTGCACATGTCGAATATGTAGTGTATATACATCTCATATGACAATGACAATGATTTTAATAAATTTCGTTAACGGCCCCTTTTGGGCCTGGAACAAATTTAGTTGAATAGTACAAATGTAATGTTCAACAATGATATTCATATTAACAAACAAAAACACTAAAAAAAGACAATCTTTGACAGCGAACAACAAATAAATGAAGGTAAGCTTTAAGATATACTTTAAAAATACATAATATCTTATCTCACTACTATATACATGTATGTACACTTTGATACTAAAAAAAACACAACACATTTAACCAAAAGTGTAACATATTAAAAAGAACAAAACAAATTATCCAAACTTAGACATAATGATCTTACACGATTAGGAAAGGTCCTGAGCTGCTTAACAGAATTTGCATTGATTAAGTGATGACATTTTATAACGTTAGGTCTACTGTAATAATATTCCTTAGCATACTGCTTACGGAAATCATTGAAAGCTGGGCACACCAGAACATAATGAAATCCATCACCCTGTACCTTAATATTACATAGGGAACACAACTCAACAGATTGATTAGATAAATAACGATATTTGGTACCTGGCAGCTTATTATTACCATAGCGAAACTTACAAAGAGATATCCTATCACCTACGTCCAATTTCAACAAACTGCGCTCTAAACCACTTTCCTGTTTAAAAAGCCTACAATTAAAGGATAAACGATTTCTATAGACTTCATTATTCCAATTTTGCAAATCAATCTCATTTAATCTAAGGTCCAAAGATGACTTAAATTAATGTAGGTTCAATCATATCTCAATGTTGAGTTTAGATTTGTGTGCATAAGTGTGCACATAATAATGGTGAAAGTCCAATGGATATATATTCTATATGATATCATTCTGAGATTTAATTTTTGTGCATAAGCCTACACATGTTTAATGTCTAGTGTATTGAGATCTCGTATGAAGTCATATCATAATTTGAGTTGTTGTGCATAAGTCTGCACATGTTGAATGTTTAGTATATTTACATTTCGTATAATATCATATCTGGATGATGAGTTTAGATTTTTGTGCATTTGAAGTCTGCACATCATAACAGTGAATGCTCATTGCATATAAATGTTTGATATGATATCATACTAAGATTGGATTTGTGTACATAAGTCTGCACATGTTGAATGTTTAGTATATTTACATTTCGTACAATATCATATCTCGATGATGAGTAGAGATTTTCATGTGCATAAGTCTGGATATCATAACAATTAATGCTCAGTGCATATAAATGGTTAATATGATATCATACTTAGATTGTATTTGTGTGCATAAGTCTGCACATCATATTGTTTCATTTCCAATGCATGTATATTTCATATGATAGCATACCAATATTGGAATTTTGCTCATAAGTCTGCACATCATAATGGTGAATGTCTATTGCATATTTGTTCATATGATATCAAACTGAGATCGGATTTCATGTAAAAGTCTGCACATTACAATGTTTCATGTTCAATGTATATATATATTTCATATGATAGCATACCAAGATTGGATTTCACTTAAAAGTCTGCACATTACAATGTTTCATGTTCAATGTATATATATATATATATATTGCATATGATTTAATACTGAAATTGTTGTTCTGTAGATAAGTCTGCACATTATGATGGTGTATTTCCTATGCATACACGTATATATATTTTAAAGATATACTGAGATTGGACTTCTGTGCTTTAGTCTGCACATTATAATGGTATATATCCAATGCATTTATATCTCAAATCATTCTGAAATTATATCTTTGTGCATACGTCTCCACATTACAATGGTGAATTTCCTATGTGTGTGTGTATATATATATATTTATATGTATATGTACAGCTACGTCTCACGTTCCTAGACCTTTTTCTTCACGCCTGCATATTCTGGAACACCCGTTGTCATGTCAGAGTTGAGAATTCTCGCACTTATATATGTATATATATATGTATATATATATTGTAACCCATATCACACTAACAATTGATTTTTGTGCATAAGTCTGCTCGTGTTAAATTTCTAGTGAATTAAGACTTCATGAGATTTCATATCTCAGTGTTGAGTTTAGATTTTCGTGCATTAGTCTAAATGTGACGAATATTTTGTGTATTTACATATCGTATAATATTAAATTTTGATGATGAGTTTAAATGTTTTTGCATAAGTCTTCACATCATTAATGTAAAAGTCTAATAAATTGTCTTTGATATCATTCTGAGATTGGATATGTGTGCATAAGTCTGCACATCATATTGGTGCATGTTCATTGCATACATATTTTTGTTAATGATAACATTCTGAGATTTGATATTTGTGTATAAGTCTGCACATATCAAATGTCTAGTGTATTTACATTTCATATAATATCATATAATGTCAAAGTTGAGTTGAGATTTGTGTACACTAGTCTGCACATAATAGTGGTGAAAGTCCAATGGATATATTTTTCATAGGATATCATACTGAGATTAGATTCGTGCGCATAGGTCTGCACACTATAATGTTTAATGTCCAATGTATATATATATTTCATATGATACCATACTGAGATTGGATTTTTGTGCATGAGTCTGAACATAGTAATGGTGAATGCTCGTTACATATAAATGTTTCATATTTCATACTAATATGTTTGTTTTCTGTTCATAAGTTTACTAATCGTGATGGTGCTTGTCCAATGCATTTACAAGTTATATGATATAATACTGAGATTTCATTTGTGAGAAGAAATACAACATACAGACAGCAATTGCCATATTCTCATCATTTATTCCACTGGGGTTAATTTTCCCTGTTAACCGCTTGGCTTTAAACATTTTCAACAACATATTACAATCAATGAACAAGCATTATGGTACAGGGAAAATGGCAAAGGCTGACTAAGAACCAAATACCAAGTAGGGGGGACCCGGGTCACGTGACCAAACGGGAGGAAGAAATCCAACCGAGTCCCAGTTTCCTGGGATAACGGGTTCCCTCAAACAACCCATTAGCTAGTCCAGCCTCTGTACCGTTTTCGTTTAGCGCACCCAATCAGCTGATAAAATAACACACCCTCAACGTTGAAAG
>JARBES010000121.1:18425132-18437556 GCA_030265145.1 Strongylocentrotus pallidus
AGTTTTACAGCGATCCCTTCTTCTAACGGTAGCCCACGATGTGTTGTAAGACATCGCGACCTAGATATCTACATGAATCACTTCTCCGAATTCTGGATTGTAGCTTTCATCACGCGGGTATTCATTGGAAAACGTGTTATTTGTACACCCTATATTCCTGTGTCAACTCCGAAGAATTATGAACATGTGTTATTTGTCCATGTAAGAGATGAACACATCGAAAAGGGAGAGGTATTTTGTTTTCTTTTCGTCATATCTTCTTCTAGTTCTTTTTTTTTAATCCTCTCTTTATCGTCATCTTTTGCCTTGCATTTAAAGTACCTGTAAAACATTCAGGTATGGTCGTCAACATTGATCAAGTTTAAATGTAAACGGATTACATAGAAGTGTTGTGGTATAGTGGTCTATAGACACTTGCATCTCAATCCCAGCGTTTAGGGGTTTGAATTCCAGTCAGGCACTGACGTCCTTTGGCAAGACATTAATCCACATTTTCCACGCTCCACCCTGGTGTAAACGGTACCTGGCAATTATGAGGTAATACTAATTGGAGGGTCCGCAGGAAGACAATCACTAATACTGAAATGCTTACCTTGGGTAAATAAGACCCAATTATCATCATTCTGATCTTTTGAATTCTAAATTCTAAGTTATATATTTCCATGTCTCTGTCTCTATGACTTTAAAATAGTTGATAATTTATTGAGTGAAAACCCATTTGAACTTGAACCTGAAATATTCATTGCTTTTTCTTAACATTATTATTTTTAAGGTGCAGCCTGGATACATGGCTCCGATCACCGGAGAGCAATTCTTAGTTAGGTGGGGTTCTGGAGGATTAAAGATTACTTGCCCAGAAAGCAACATGAAAGACAAGGCCGTGGTAACTTTCAAATGCTCCGCCGACCTGTGCTCCGACGACAATTGCTCCGCCGACATATGCTCCGCCGACATATACTCCGCCGACAATTGCTTCGCGACATTTGCTCCGCCGACAATTGCTCCGCATAAAGCGAAAATGCTCCGGGGAAAAATGCTCCTCGAATGACATTTGCTCCGACGACAGTTGCTCCGACGACAGTTGCTCCAACGACAATTGCTCCGTATGAAGCGATAAATGCTCCAGTGACAAATGCTCCTCAAACGAGCAAATGCCGGCGGAGTATTTGACGTCGGTGAAAATGTCGTGGAGCAAATGTCGCGGAGCAATTGTAATTAGGCATAGATGAACCTAATGGAATGGGATGATGATTTGTGTGCAAAACTAATTGAGCAACTTATTGATTTATCACAGAAAATTATTCTCGTTATCATTAAATGACATGATTATCTCTTTTTTGTGTTGATTAGTTGAGTAAAACTTTGTTATGTAAATATTGCGATTTTGGTGTATAGGAATCAACCCTGTTAGTAGGTAACGATTTATATTCTGTAGAATAAATTGATGAATTTTGGTCTGACGGGTTACGTACCATAATTTTGTACAGTTTATTTTCGGTTTTGTATTCATAAATAGAGATACATGTAGGTATATATGTATATCAATATACAAACACACACACAAAATCACACACACACACACACACACAAATATAATTATATATATATATATATATGTGCTTATTTTGTAGACTCTACAGAGAAGCGAGATTCGTCATCTGAATGAGAACAAAGTGATGTTCAAAGTGGATACACGAACCGCTGACAGGAATAGAGTGATATTAGAGTTCATTTTGAAACAAAGTACAACAAAGAGGCTCCTGGTTCCCATGATCTTAGAAGGTAAATGACGTTGACTACAATCAAACCAGCCGAGAAATCTGCAAATGCGAGTATTGAAAGGATGAGGGCATGCAGAAAATAACCAAAGCATATAGGGAACTGTTCATAACATTCGGTTGCGATGGTTACCTTCTGGATATAAAATAAAATAAATGTTCCCTGTCATTGACGGATGAGATAGAAGCGGGAATCTTGACTTTGACTTCCATGTCTAAACTATTAAACTGACATTGACATTTACTTAAAGGGTAAATGTAGTCAAGGAATTATTTTTCCTCGTCACATCGATTGACTTTTAAACCAAGCTCCGTCTTCTCTTACAGATGCGCAAACTCTTTGTCATGGGTGAACATCATGAGTGTCATGGACAGATATGCACTTAAAAAAAAAACCTGTCAATTTCCTCTTTTAAATATTATACCTACTGTGTGTTTTTTAATTTAAAAAAAATCTATCTATATATATATATTATTTATACAAAACCAGAAAGTCAGTTTTTAACTTAAATCTATAATAATTCGTTCACTCTCCATGCACACACACTAATCCCGATCGCTTTAAGATGACTACTTTGCTTTGTACTTTTTGTTTAATCTCTGTATTTCACTATTTCTATTCCCCTCCAATTTTAAGAAAGAAGCTTAATGGAGATGTAAGCATTTTTCTAACATTAATCAATACCAATAATAATAATAATAATAATAGTGTAAACTTATAGAGCGCACACACCGTCCATGGACGCTCATGGCGTTAGCTCAGCAACAGTTCTCTTTGATACAAGTAAAGTTAATAATTTTGCAATATTTTTATATCTATAAGATTGTAAATTAAACTCACCAGGATGAATCGCATTTTAGTCGCAGATAACAACAATAATAAACACAATATGCAACTGAAAATATGATGTAAAAGGATTTGATAATTGAACATGATTATTTGCGTGATTAAATCGTACTTTAATTCATAATGCAGCATTATTACACAACCAATAACATATTGAAGACATATTTTTACAAAGTTAATATCATTATTTGTCAACTCTTATAATCATGAATAGCCGATACATCACAAGGAGACACAGTTTCCGCATCCCCAGAACCATCGGCATCCACACCAGCAGCCCGTGAAGTTTCTACTCCTAGATCCAGGTAAGAATTATCTCTTAATCGCTAAATCGCTGAATAAAAGCTTTTTGGTCATTCTCAAGATCTCAAAAATTGGATTGGCCACAATTTAGGGAATAATATTCCTTCGGCTACATTTCTTTCATATCAATTATCATAAAGCGTAGATCAAAAGTGTATAAACGAGAAATGTTTGCGTTCTGATACAATGGTTTTGTAATGTCTTTATCAACGCCCATTATGACTACAATTAAGATTCGTATTGAAAGGTGCATAAGGTTCTTTATACATTTGAAGGAAATACATCGTCCATTTCTAGACTTTTATTGAGCATTGTTGATAACGCAGGTCACCAACAAACAAACACGCTCCCAAGGCCTTGAGAGGTTAAAAAAGAGTATCTACTGAAAAACTTAAGGAGAATTGAAATATAAATCTATAGGGTCTCATATATAAGTCTCCTTTATAAGTCTCCTATGTCAATAAAGCTCCTAGTTCTAACGTTAAACACGAAATTGTCAGAATACTTGTACCTAAATAAATTTAAAAAAAATATCTGCTAATGGAAATTATAACAATATGATTAGGCTAACTTTCAGAGAATAGACTATTTTTTACATAATATTTTCTTATTGTTTAATTCCTTATAGTGACACGGTATCAGATGGGGAACTGGATAGTCTTGCAGCCGAGGTCCCTCACAGTAAATACATTGGCCTGTCCGAAAAACTCGGTATCGGGTACAACGAGGCATCAAATATTCTGAAGCAGCACATTGGGGACTCTAAACCAGCGACGAGGGAGTGTCTTTCTATATGGAAAAACAAGACAGCTGGAAGCTTCACCGAGCTGAAGGGGAATTTTGATAGCGTTGATTTAGGTGGTATGTTTGTGGATGCAATATAAGAAGTAGATCAGATGAAAAGGAATGCTTGATAGATTTTCACCTAAACGGTGCACAGGCAAGGCTTACTATTTCACTATATTTCAGAAAGTGTAAGGAAACCCATATACATTTAATAACTACTGAACATCAGATAATCATCAGCATTAATACAGTTAATAACTACTGACCATCAGATAATCTTCAGCATTTAATACAGTTAATAACTACTGACCATCAGATAATCATAGGCCTCCATTACTCCAATTAATATATAACGGAAATTATGTAATATGGAACCCCATATCATGTCCTCATTCTAGGGAATCCCTTGATGAAGAAATTAATGCATTAAATCCACTTTGTTGTTTTTGTAGTCACGAATACTACTTACTAGTTTTCCAAATTTATTTTATGGAGTAATGGGTCTTATTAAATACTTGCAAAAGTTAAGAATTGTAAAAAGAAAACATATTTAACCAATTTGAATCCATTCATATGTATTCTGATTTTTAGATGAAATAAATTAAAAGGTTTAATGTTGAACACGAATTAACGTGAAATACAGAAAATATATATTAAACACAAATCCTTTTCAAATCTTCTTTTTCAGCTAGTTTATCGCCTTTGATTATAACTAAATCATTTCGAATGCACGATGAACAATATAACAGACTGTGTAGAGAAAAGAAAAAAAGAAACGTAAGGGGCTGAAATGCAGAGTCAAAAGAAAGAAAAAGTTGCACATTTAATGTTTAAAGCTATTAAGCAGCTTAATATTGTCAACTTTCGTGAAACAAAGTAAGCTTACAATACCCCTTTTGGTAATACACATATCAGATTACCCAAACCTAAGACAAATTATAATTGAAGGTCAACTATCATATGGAGAATGACCAGTGAATTTGAATTACTTATAACATCATATCGTGACGTTCAGTTTAAGTCTGCACATTAATGTCCAATGTAATTGGTCTCGTATAACATAAATGTAACATGTCAATGTTGAGTTTATTAGCTATTTGTGCATACGTCTGCACATCGTAACGATGAAAGTCCAATATGTTGTACAATATATGATATCATACTGGAATTGGATTTGTGTGCATAAGTCTGAAAATCATAATGGTGAATTTTCAATGTTTATATATGTATATAATATGTTGTATACGATATCATACTGACATACATTACAATGTTTAATGTACAATGGATATATATATTTAATATGATATGACACTGAGATTGTGTTTTTGTGCATTAGTCTGCAGGTTTTGATGGTGTATTTTCTATGCATTTACATATATTTCTAATGATATAATGCGATTGGATTTTTTTGCATAAGTCTGCACATTATAATGGTGAATGTCTATTGCATATTTATATCATATTATAATAATAATAATAATACTCAGTTTTTATATAGCGCTTATTAGAAGCACTAAGCGCTTCCAAACTTGGAGATTATTACCCCAGCTTTAGCTGTGCTGCCTTTGCGGCGCTCTAGCATTTCAAAAAATTATATCATACTGAGTTTGGATTATTGGGAATAAATAAGTTTACACTTTATAATAGTGAATATGCATAGGCATATATATATATTATACGTTCCATATAATATCATACTGAGATTGGATTTTTGTTCAAAGTGTGAATGGCATAATGATGAATGCCCATTATATATATATTTCATATGATACCATAATGAGCTTAGATTTTTGTTTCTAAGTCTGCAACTTGTAAAGGTGAATGTTGAATGCATTATTTGTATTGCATAGGATATCATACCGAAATTGGATTTTGTTCAAATGTCTGCACATTACCATGTTTTATTTACAATGTATATGTATATGTATATTTCATATGATATCACACTGAGATTGTGTTTTTGTGCATTAGTCTGCAGGTTATGATGGTGTATTTTCTAAACATTTACATATATTTTTAATGATATAAATGAGATCGGTTTTTTGCGCTTAAGTCTGCACACTATAGTGTTTAATGTCGTATGCATACGTGTATTCATTTTATATAATATCATCCTGAGATTGGATTTTTGTTCATAAGTTTGGACATTATAATGCTGAATGTACATTTGCATATATATTGCATATACAGTGCGTCCAAGAAAAAACGAAACCAAGAATTATTGATGTTTTATCATAACTTAATCACAATTCTAATTAATAAATGTCACATTTTTGTATAGCTTAAATGTTCCTCTTCATTTGATGCAACTCATATGATACATATTTTACGCATGAGAGATTATAAACAATTTGAAGAGAGGGTACCCAAAAGTAATTTTTTAGGGCGGTATCTGAATTTCACAGAGAAATTACATTTCTATATTAAAAGTTCATTTTCTGCCCTTTCATATGACACCTCAATTAGGAACAATGAGCCAGGAATAACATAGTTATGTTTTTTCAAAGTAATGCTTGCATTTCCATAATTTGATTAAACGAATACGTTTTCACTGGCTGCCTGCCGTAGCAGCAAACGGAGTTGACAAAAGACTTAACTCCGTTTCGTTGACGATTGAGACGTGATGCATGGTTGATCGTCAACGAAACGGAGTTAAGTCTTTTGTCAACTCTGTATAAATCTGCACATCATAATGTTCTATGTCTAATGAATATATATTCCATATGACACATACACAGATTAGAGTTTTGTGCATAAATCTGCACATCAAAACTGTGATGCAAATCGCAAATACATGTACATGTATATTTCATATGATAACATACCGAGATTGGATTTTTGTGCACGAGTCTCCAAATATTGAATGCCCATTACATATAATTGTTTCATATATCAAACTGATTTGGATATTTGTTCATAAGTCTGCATATCGCAATGTGGAGTTTATATTGCATATATATTTCAAATGACATCATTCTGACTTGGAATTATATTTATAAATCTAAACAATGTAAGGGTAATTGTCCATTGCATATATAGCATACAATATCATACTGAGCTTGGACTTTTGTGCATAAATCTTCACATTGGAATAGTGAATGTCCAATGCTTATATATATTGCATATGATATCATACTGAGATTGGATTGTGTTTAAAAGTCTGCACATTACAATGTTTCATGTTCAATATACTGTATATCTATATTTCTTATGATATCATAATGAGCTTGTGTTTTTGTGAATAAGTCTGCAGATTATGATGGTGTATTTCCTATACATACATGTATATATATTTTCAATGATATACTAAGATTGTATTTTTGCGCTTAAGTCTGCACATTATAGTGTTTAATGTCCTGTGCGTAAGTGTATATATTTCATATGATATCATCCTGGGATTGGAGTTTTGTTCATAAGTCTGCACATCATAATAGTGAATGTCCTTTGCATATATATTTTATATAAGTTGTACCGAGTTTGGATTCGTGTGCATATAAATCTGCGCATTATAATGGTGAATGTTCAATGCATACGAATGTCATATTTTTTTCATACTGAGATTGGAATGTTGTGTATAAGTCTGCACATTTAATGTTCAATGTCTAATGAATATTTTTTTTATATGATATCATACTGAGATTAGAGTTTTGTGCATAAATTTGCACATCAAAACGGTGAATGCCAATCGCATATACATGTAATTGTATATTTCATATGATAACATACTGAGATTGGATTTTTGTGCATGAGTATGCAGATCGTAATGGTGAATGCCCATTACATATGAATGTTTCATATATCAAACCGATTTGGAAATTTGTTCATAAGTCTGCGCATCGTAATGGTGAATTTCTATTGCATATATATTTCAAATGACATTATACTGACCTTGGATTTGTATTCATAAATCTAAACATTATAAGAGTAATTGTCCATTGCATATATAACATATGATATCACACTGAGCTTGGAATTTTGTGCATAAATCCTCACATTGTGATAGTAAATGTTCAATGCTTTTATATATTGCATAAGATATCATACTTAGATTGGATTGTGTTTAAAAGTCTGCACATTACAATGTTTCATGTTGAATATACTGTATATATATATTTCTTATGATATCATACTGAGATTGTGTTATTGTGAATAAGTCTGCAGATTATGATGGTGTATTTCCTATACATACATGTATATATATTTTCAATGATATACTGAGATTGTATTTGTGTGCTTAAGTCTGCACATTATAGTGTTTAATGTTATATGCGTACGTGTATATATTTCATATGATATCATCCTGAGATTGGATTTTTCTGTATAAGTCTGCACATATAATGTTCAATGCCTAATGAATATATATTACATATGATATCATACTGATATTAGAGTTTTGTGCATAAATCTGTACATAAAAACGGTGAATGCCAATCGCATATACATGTACTTGTATATTTCATATGATAACATACTGAGATTGGATTTTTGTGCATGAGTATGAAGATCGTAATGGTGAATGCCCATTACATATGAATGTTTCGTATATCAAACTGATTTAGATATTTGTTCATAAATCTGCGTATCGGTGAATTTCTATTGCATATATTTCAAATGACATCATACTGACCTTGGATTTGTATTCATAAATCTAAACATTATAATGCTAATTGTCCATCGCATATATATATATATAGTATATGATATCATACTGAGACTTTAATTGTGTGCATAAGTCAGCACATTATAATGGTGAACGTCAATTGCATATATGTTTTATGTAATATCATACTGAAATTGGATTTATGTGCATAAGTCTTCACATTTGCCCGTTATTCTTCCATTATATCATATTCAACTACATGTATAACGAATTTCGGTCCAGAGCACTGCATATTTGATTGATTCTGAATATAGAATTCACAGATTACAAATGTCTGCACAAAACTATGATTATGAATATCCATCGTGAATTTGATGTGACAGTAAATACGGGGTTGCACATTAAGCGAAGTATTTAATGTAAATAATCTTTGTTCTATACGATATCCGCCTGTTGAAAATGCATATCCTTTCAGGGTACACACAATATCTTGATGCACCTCTGTAGTACAGTTTCGATCTCTCCAGATTAGCAATTTTGTGCAAGTGTCTACACACGTTATGACGATTTTTCTGTTGTAAATGTATTATTCGATATTATAGGTTTTTTTTGTAATTGAATGTGTGTCAATTATTCTGTACAGTTGTATTTTGAATGTCGGAAAAATATTGTGCGTATAATTAGGGCACACATTTTCATAATATTGCATGAGTTTATAAATGTCATTCTACATTATATATTTGACTTCAGACTCATTCAGATATACCTTTTTTTCGTTTCATGTGACGTAAAGTGTAATACGCTTCACATTTCTATGTATCTTATAACAGGGAACTCAGTGAATACGCGCAAGTCCTTTGTTGCACGCGATTAATTGCCATTCATTTACATGTAAACAAAAACACGCCATGTCTGACTAAGCCTCCAGTGATGTTGAGATAATATGCTCTATATCATATCCAATTGTTAGAATTACATTTCAGTTCATGAGTCGTCAATGATTCCTTGATAAATTCTCATTGTAAATTCCCTTGCGTTGGATGTAAATATGGTATTCCCATGCATAGCTCTGCACAATTTAATGGTGAATGTCAAATATAAATGCTTCATATCAATGTTAAGAACGGATGTGAGCCCATAAATTATGAATTAATTATAATATGTTGACACCAAGTTTGCTTTATTAGTCGCGTAATTATTTTCTCTCTCATGAGTTTTTGCCTTCATGTTGATTATATTTTTGCATAATTATTAAGACAGATTATGTGTTAATGAAATACGTCTATGAATTTGTATAAGCTTATTAAAATAATTGAAAATTTGAAGTGCATAAAGGGTAGTATTTGGGATTGATAGAGAGAGAGAGAGAGGTAATACTTGTACAACGAAAGAGCCGGAATTTAATAAGGCAATCGAAAAAACGGGATAGGTTAATTGATAAGAAGTGATAAAAAGATTTATTCCAATAAATAATGGAAAAAAGAATAGATCAGCTAGAAGCATTCAGATTCATGATAGTTGTGATCGCCTTGGCGAATTGTGTCTCGAATTCATTTCATTATTTCATCAAATCCGTTATTCCTGGTACAAAACAAGAAATGCAATATTGATTGAGGAAACCATTGCTTAGCAGAACTACACTAATAAAGCGTTCAAGTACCCAATACAAGGAACTTTTTACTACCTTTACCCTAATATTTCATGGGTTGAGAATGGCAGATACAAAATAAAGCCTTCCTAAATGTTATTAGTGCTAGGAAAAAAATGTGTAGTGATTGGTTTGTAATGGTCTGTATTTACTTTCTCAGTTTCGTGAATAACCTGATAGTCGTATGCCCACAATTTTACAATTTTCTCACAAGTGCACCCTGAGTGTCAATTTCGACAGACATGGTGCTTTATGAATGTTCACTTTTATTATGTGATTTAGCCAGGACACATCACATTATGATATCGTATTAGTAAGCACGGCTTGACTTATTCAGATACTCAAGTCTCACAAAAATACTCACAACCTGTGCAGCGAGTCCATGCAAGATGCTCTATTATTGGAAACCCCATAATATGAAACAAAACTAACACTATAATGCGCAAGCCCCAAACTGTGGAATAACTTACAATTAGAAAATAGGTAATCACCATCGTTAAAGTACTTTTAAAGGCAAAAATAAAAGCACATCTTTTGATTGAACTTGATGTTGTACTTTATAAGCACATCAGGAGATTTTGAAATGCAGTAGAATATATTTGCATACTCGGTCGTATAGTGTTCATGTTCAACTTTGATACAACCACGGAACATACTACACACAATTGTACAAAGACACTCTAACAAAGACACGGGTATATGCACAACATGCACCAAAACAACCACTGCTGGAAGATATATACTACAAGCCAGGCAAGCAGTTGCTGTATCGAGCTATAATATTCTGAACCCAAAACTCGTCAGTTTAACTAGAATTCCTAGATTCAAACAGTCCAAAATATGTATTCATATATGAATATAATCTCTTCATTTTGAATGGATACTTGTACAAGTTTTTCTTTTCAATTATGAATATATTATATTTATGTTTATGAGAGTGCGTGTGTGTATTATTGCGCGGAAGGTTTTTCGTAGAGCCTATACCCAGAGCAATCATGAGCGGGGATGTCAATAAACAGAGCCCTCTCTTGATCAAAGACAAGTCAGTTGGTCGCGGTTCATCGAAATTTGAGAAATAGGTAAATTATACCTTTACATATTGCTGAGAGCCTTAAGAAAATGAGTAAAGTCCTTTTTAACCCTCACTAGTATGAAGAATAAATTGAATGCACTGTTGATACCCTTTCAAGAACACACTCTCAAATTGAAATGACGGTAATAATACACATGCGATAGTGTGACGTCATGGTTTGTTCGAACTACCCTAATTCACATATTCGGGACAATGTTGGTTGCCCATTGAATTTTTTAGATATGGGTTTAACGTTGTTTATATATTTACCGACAGTGGTGAAATTCCCTTTATTTTTGGCAATAAAAGGGTCAATGTGCCTTACTGATTGCAGATTGCTTAGCCTGTTCAGTCATGCGTTATCCTTCCATCGTAATTAGGGTCTCATTCGAAAGAAGATAATGTGAGCTTTTAAATCAAATATTATTATTATTTTTATTATTACTATTATTATTTTTCTAATTATTTTTACCATCGATAGTATCATTATTGTTATTGTAATTACTAGCATTATAATTAGTAGTAGTGGAAGTAGTATTACTCGTGTTATGAATACTGAATTCTTAAATGTACTTTATTGGCAAGAAATTGATCTACATTAATTATTCAGCCACACACAACCTATGTAGGTATTGGCACATCGCTGTAATTAATTATTCCTCAAAATATTACAGCGCCATCTTGACAGCAATGCTAAAACCGCGGGGGAATAATTGTGGAGCGCCATGCCGAGTGTCAAGTCTAACAGCCATGAGCACTATGTAAAAAAAATATATATATATTATTATTATGCCCATTGTCTTTATACAGGAATCTCCTTGTTGCCTTATGTGCAATGGTTTTGCTGAATTCAAAATAATCCAGCAAAACGCAAAAGGAACATAATAATACAGATATGAGAAATTCTTAGTTTGCCCCAAAACAAATACTATTGCTATGTTGAGTTCCTTTTACGGTTATGATTTTGTTAAAGTGATGCGTGCTAAAATTGATATGGCATATTTACTTGGGTTATAACCTGTTTGAATTGTATAGGCAATAATTTAAATTGATATTTGAAAGAAACTAGCAGACCGCTAGAGGAAGACTGATCCACAACCTAGGTGCAGATAATTAATGCGTGATCTATACCGGCCAGCATTATCCACGTTTATGCCCCTCTCTTTTTAGGTGTACATGAAAAACGGCCACGCAGGGGGTTATAGTAATTGCAATATGGGTAGCATTGATACTGATGACCCAATTATCACTTCGGTATCATTATTAGTAAGTTATCGAGTGTTCATATCACCGACATCAACAAATTGGTAAAAGGTATAGACCAGTTCTGGTCATGCGATTGCATTGTGAAAGAAACGTTGTGGGATCGATCAGAAAAGGTTGATCA
>JARBES010000121.1:18826805-18839565 GCA_030265145.1 Strongylocentrotus pallidus
TTCCTATTTGTGCTGTAATATAGGAATGTGCCCTACAGAAAAGTGGCCTTGCCCTAAAAGTATTGAAATTTAAGGCCAGTAACCCACACAATCATAGTCATCATCGTTCCTTCCCAAATGCATTACATTCTAATCAATCATAATTATCTTCATACCTTAGCTAAACCCAAGAAAGAGATATACATACAATAGTTAGCCATGTCTAAGAGTGTAGATCAAAGTTGTTGATCTTTGGTGTCATTATAACTTAAACAATCATAATCATCATCATACCATCATCCCTTCCATAAACCACAACAGCTTCATCAATCATAATTATCTTCATACCTTAGCTGAGCCCAAGTAGAGATGCATGCGGTAGTTTGCTCTGTCCATGAGATGTAGATCAAAGTTGCTCATTCGGTTGATCTCAAGCTGGAAGGCCAGAGCTGGCTCTAGATGCCGGTAGATGTGGTCTTCATGGAACTGATCAAGAGACAAGAAATATTATTTTTCATTTTCATTTATTTCATTTCCAGGAACATAAAGGAGTATAACAACAATAACAAAGAATACAAGAAAACAAAGTACTATAACAAATTGAATAACAGGAAAAAGCCATCAACTTATGCCTGAGGACTACCAAAAGAAACTGAGTTTCTGTTGGAGGCTCTCTTCATTAGTTGATGGTACTGTACCGGATTTACATAAATATAATTATATAATTCAATACCAAAAGATGCAAAAAGACAAATCTTGAGATCATAAATATAAAAATATGTATGTATGTTGCAAAAGAATTAACATACATGTACATTTGCTTTTTACATGGCAATATTTAATCTTCAGGCATTACATACATTGCACATGTATTTCCCCTTTAAGATGAAAACAGCATAACCCTAGATGAATGTTATTTCGTCCCGTAAGGCACCGGCTACATCACAGATTTTAGTACAGTATAATCCTGATGACTGTTTAGAGTTTATAATACATGTTGTCCAATTATTTTATTATTTTTTTTAGGGGGAGGATTATTTTCCTTCAGAAATTTCAATTACAAATTACATTAACATGTGCAAATAGAACAAACAAAAAAAATCTAAATCTATGGAACTATAGAAGTCTAATTTTTTTTTTTTCGGAGGGGAGAATTATTTTCCTTCAGAAATTTCTTTACAAAATACATTAATATGTACAAATGAGGAATCAGAATCATGATCCGATTTTCACTTTTATCCTCAGTGTGAATGAACCCATCATTTAGGTCATCAAACTTACATCGAGCCTGGCACGGTAGGTGAAGTACTTGGGAAATTCCCTTCTCTGGAAGACGACAAATGTGACTCGTCTGATGTCCCTCTCAAATAGTTGCTGCTTCTGCACGGTGAACAAAAAGATGACAATTTTTCATTGGAACTTTCAAACATATTCTTTGTTTTATCACTGCAACAGACCTGCCAACCTCTGGAGTTCATAAACTGTATTTTTCAATCCCAAAAGTTGTATTTTACTAAAAAAAGTTGTATTCTTAAAAATAAACACGGACTGTTACGCGGATCAATGCCTCTTACCGTTCCTACATACAGGAATAAATTTTTCAATGGATCATTGGTTGAATATGCATGTTTTTTTGTCCTACTGACGTTGTGTTCGATGAACCAATGAACATCCCCAAATTGCTGATGTGAGATGCGTGCAGGGTACTTTACAAGACAGAATGGGCATTTTGCCATTGAAAATGGCACATACACACAAACATCATTCATACAAACAAACAGAGAGAAGCAAAAATAACTATAGTTTTGCAAGTATTAAGTACATTATGTGTATAAAATGTAAATTACTTTGCTGATCACAAATAATTTTTCACCTCTCCCAAGAAATCAACCTTCTCTTTAAGTACATTAAAGCAGTACATTGTCCCAAGAAGACACAAAAGAAACAATACTGCTGTTGCAAATTTTGTGACCAGCACCAGTGAGTCACACGTACCCTTTCCCGACAGAAACCCAGGAACATCTCAGCGAGATCCTTGTCACTCTTAAGCTCCTTGTACTGGATTGCAATGTTGACAATGTGGATGGGTTCGTCAATCTCACAGTTGTGCTCGGGGTTGTTGTCCTTATCGACACCATGAGAGAAATTGAGATGCATGTCGGCAAAGCGGTCGATGACCTCATCGAAGGACCTGCATAGTGGGAGGGATGGTAGAGTGTACATGTAGTAACGATGCAATACATGGCTTTTCTGAGTAACTATAAACAAACTAAGAAAACTTCACTGAAATCAAATGCATTGAAATCGCAAGTTTTGTTTATAACTACTTTATTTTATAACTATTTTTAAATGTGTTGATTACACATTGTGGTCTAGTTTGAATCGGACGGTGATAAATTAATATTTTTTCCTCTGGAAGTTGTAAGAATTTGATTGTTTTAATACATGTACATGTAGGGGGTGATTCAACGTACAAAGATCAGCTTATACAGGCGTTTAAGATACGTAGTGGAGATAAGTTGGGACCTCTTATTGTCATCACCTTATGTTATTATTTGACACCTGCAACTTTGGTTAATTAAGCAGAGTTAGCTGCATCATCAAAAAATAATATCAGCTGATTAAAATTAAGAGGGACAAAGTGTCAGTGTTCATCTCATGACTATGACCTATGTAGAATCTTTACAACCTTTATGAACTTCCTTTCATTTCATTTTTATTTTTTATTTTTTCATTTCCAACAAAATACAATACATAATAACGAATACAATGTAAAATGTATACAAAACATAGTTACATTTGTAATAAACAAAGCTTAACAGTAATTTATACATTTGAGGAAGACAAAAATCATATTATAAATTGAACTTTGCGACCTTCATTAATCTTGCACTTACTTCTCAAAGTCCCCTATACTGGAGAAGGCACACATGACACCGGTGCGCTGGCAGGGGGGCAAGTATCCCCCCATCAGCTCCTCCCCTATGCTAGCCACCCTTGGCAGACCCTCTGACCTGGGAGACTTGATGATCCTGGAGAAACAAAGCACAAGGAGACAGGTTATGATGTATTCTTAATCTAGGGTCTGAAATTAAAAGGTGAGACTAAGAGAATGCTCATCTCTTTGAACAAGATGAGCAGACCTAGTCTGATCTATTTCAGACCCAGTTACAGCCAATGTGGTGAGGTTAACTAGGAGTGAAGTTTTCTGAATTTAGGGTCTGAAATATAAAGGTGAGACTAAGAGAATGCTCATCTCTTTGAACAAGATGAGCAGACCTAGTCTGATCAATTTCAGACCCATTTACAGCCAATGTTGTGAGGTTAACTAGGAGTTAAGTTTTCTGAATTTAGGGTCTGAAATATAAAGGTGAGACTAAGAAAATGCCCATCTCTTAACAAGATGAGCAGACATAGTCTGATCAATTTCAGACCCATTTACAGCCAATGTGGTGAGGTTATAATTAGGAGTTAATATGCTTGTACATGTACATGTCATATAGAGAATATACATGTAAACACTACAAAAGAAATACAAGACCATGTATAAGAAGGGGTTATTAGTATATAATATTGGAAATGTAGATGAGTTTATATTTTGTTGGTTTGGAATTAGAAACAAGGATGTCAATCAAGTTACAGAGAATGTTGAGATCTATAATAAATACTGGTAAGAAGCAAGTACATATTACAAGACATACGTGTACATGTGTTAGTATAACTACGTACAGTACAAGTGTGCATTAGATATGAACGTACTATATCTAAAGGCACATATAAATACAGTCAAACCTGTCTATAGCAACGGCCCAAGGGAAACACAAAAAGGGGTCTTTGTAGACGGGTTCTGTTAGTACATGTTTCAATGAGGAATCGTTTTCAAGGGAAACATAAAATGTGTCTTTGTAGACAGGTGGTCACTAAAGCAGGTTTGACTGTATATCTAAAGGTACATGTGAACAATAATTATTTGATTTATATAGCACCTTTTCAAGAGGATACATGGAGCTGTCCCTTTATAGTCAATCAATGAATTAAGAAGAATTGTAAAGGTATGATTTTAGATGTGTCAAGTGAAGTACTAGTTATTTCTTAGAAATACAGGGAGTTAATTCTAAGGCATGGGGCATGTGGGGCAACAGATTAAAAGGATTTGAAGCCAGCCTGTTTTCAGGTTGGAAATGAAACATGTAAAGTGGCTGGCCTAGTGCTTTCTCCTCCTCCTTCCCCTTCCCCTACCCCTTCCTTCCTCTTCTCCTCCACCACCCTCCCTCTCCTCCTCTTGGGTCTTTCTTCTTCTCCTCCTCCCTGTTCAATGTTGCTGCTACTACTGCTACTAGTACTACTTCTACTACTACTACTACTACTACAAATAATACTAGCAATACTAGATGGCACTGCAATCATTCAGGCCTTAAAGAAAGGGCTATATAAGCACAAAACTTTGCTCAATCGAGCAAGAGTGATATAATGCATTTACAGTTTGATATGTCTACAGTGCATTCCAGTCGTTGGGGTTGCATACCACAAGATAGCCAGGCTCCCCAGAGAAAGTGAGTTTTCATCACCTACAGTAGCTTACCATTAACATGTATGGGACAAAGACAAGACCCTTTTTACACTCAATATATACCTGGTAATATGTTTGACCGAGCAGAAATCTAGAATTTTTTTCTTCTTATACATGATGTACATGTACACTCTGTCCTGCTGATGGTCGTTGAGAAATGTATTAACATTTTAATCATGAACCTTCAAAATACATGGGGCTCCAAGCTTACATAATTTTTAATCACTTCATTCATTTGTTTTCCTTTTTCTTTCCATAAGTGGTCTTTTTCTGGGGTCTGTGGGCATGGGGCCCTAATAAGATTTCAAAAATTTGCGGTAGGAGTCAACATCTCTTGACCCATTGGTCCCATGCACATTAGAGCTGTTAGTGTGGATATTAGGTTAGTGAATAAGGTTAATATACTGTACAGGTCTGAGAATAATAAAGAAATAATTATTACATGAATTTTTTGTTAAACATCCATATTTTTTCTCCATTTTTCATTATATATCATACAGGGATTGACCCATTATTTTTAGCGATGTGTTTGTATCATCTTTAGATCCAGAATTGCTATTAATCAGCATGAATGTTTTAGTCTACTACCCATATAAAATGTTGTGCCTTTCAATTCACGATTAAGAGTAATTAATTGGAACTTTTCATTAAAGTCTGTAAATTGGCAACACAGTGTTAAATATAAAATCACTATTTGTACATACCTGGTACACATTGTTGTTGTTTTTTGTTTTTTTTCCGTTTTCTTTCAAAATGGTTCATTTAATAAACTTGTTATTCTTTACTATGAGGAAGCGGAAAATAAGATTAATTGTTGCCAATTTGAGGAGAGGAAACTGATTAAATTAGAAAATAATAAAACTCTGAACTGATATAGGTTAGTAGGCCAACAGAGATATATATGTGTATGTACAGGTGTAGATTATATCTTGTTAAAATTGTGAAGATATTAAATACATTCTCCCTTCTGATTCAGCAAAAAATAGTCAAGCTGCTCCAAAACTTGCCAATCTTTATCATAGCATACAATCAATGTACTACAGACATGCACTACCACAATATACATCATCAAGCACTTCTCCTCCATTTAAGATAATTGCTAGAGGGCAGCTGCATGTTGAAAATAGCTAATTTCTTCTTCTATGTGTACACTTACATTGTGCATTTACATTGTACATGTGATGCATGTAAATGTACTTCAACATACAGTTAAGATGTATGGTTTCAAAATTAAAATCCAGAAAATAAAAAGGGGTAAATATTTCAAAGGCCATTGTAAGCATACAAGTCATGAGCCTTTCTTGTTTAATGGAGCCCAAAACTAGATGTGTAAATGTACATCACAATTAATAAGAATGTACAATCTATAGTGCGTTTTTGAAAAAAAATATTTTGGTTTCAAGTGACCCCCCCTTCCAAGAAAAAAAGCATTAATATACCAGTACATTATATACAGGTGTATATAAATAAATGAATAACTTAATTCATAAAAACATATTCAAAAACTCCTGATATTACATGCCGATGCTGTAAGAGGGGAATCTGGACAAGCAGCATGCGCAGTGCTATTGATTAGGAGAGTTTGGCCAACCCGGTCCGAGTTGGGCGCAACATGGTGAATACTGCATTATTGGACAAGCACAAAACAAAAGTATATACGCCATGTTGTGACCAACCGAAAGCAAGTTGGCCAAACTCTGTGTATATATGGCTTTGAGCATGCACTTTGAACACTGCCCTCTTGGCAATAACTTATAAGGAGAAGCAAGTGGCAATCATTGAGCAGCAGGTGACTTACACACGGTTGTTTTTTCCTCTGCCAAAAAAAGAAAAATAAAGAGACAAAATATGAAGAAGGGTAACACCAATGATATGAGGCGAGGGTGGGGCGGGGAGAGGGGCGGGGGGCGGAGAGAGGGTTGAGGGGGCAGCCAGGGATACATTAAAACATTGATAACTGTTCTTGGTTTCGCAAAAACAAGTGGCAAAGCTTTTTATTTTTAGGGTTCAAAATATCAGTTCTATTGCAGTTTTACTAAATTAAGGACTAGGGGGAGGGGGAGGGGGCGGCCAGGGATAAATTACAATTTTTATATTAACTGTTCTGGGTATCGCAAAATCAAGCAAGGGGCAAAGATTTTAAGAAGAAAAAAACATTTCCGTTCTATTGCATGTTAATAAATTGATGAATCGGATGTGTTTAGGGGAAAACCATACATTTTGGCAACATAATAGAGAAGGTCATCTCTTTCTTAATGTTCCTGAATCTCCTTCATAGTACCCACTTTTCCATTTTCTCTCAGATTTCCTACAATTTTCAGAGTTCTTATCCAAACATAAATAAACTGATATCAAGAAATGTTAACAAGGATTCACAGACTTAAACAAAAATGAAATGTAGGATACATTATTTCAATACAGTATGTACTTGTACCATTAGGAGACAAAACTCTTTGTTCTAAACTGATTTTCAGGATCCAACAAGCTCATCACCTATATTTGTGATACCTAGAATGCAATTTCTATTACATGTACAGTATTTCTAAATTCATGAGACACTTTGAAAGGAACATGTGCATGCTGGGTTGATACTGTACTATTATTTACACTATGCATAATGGTGCCTTGTGTAAAGTCGAGGTTGAATCATGCACTGTTTTGTTTTTTTGTTTTTTTAATTCAAAGACATAAAAATTAACTATGGATATATCCATGCAATATGCATACAATTAATTAGAATATTCATGTAGTTTGAAAATATTTGAAAACAAAAGGAAACCCCTTCAAAATGTTATATAATACAAAATCATAAACTAAACAACAAAATTTAAATATTATATACAAAGAGGAGAGGAAGAGAAAGATGAGACAGATTGAAAGAGGGAGAGAGAGAGAGAGAGAGAGAAGGAAGAGGAGAGAAGAGAGAGAGAAGGAAGAGGAGAGAAGAGAAAGATTTATTTCATGAAAAAGGAAAGTAGTTTAGATAATTATTTGAATTGATTTGTATATGAACCCCTAACCAATAGAAATATAATACAATCAGGCAAGGGTTTAGATGCGATTAAACAGCAAAGATAGTTGAGTTGAAATATAGAATACAAATAGAAGCTACAACTTGCAGCTACATGCACATGTATGGGAGAAGAGTGAAATTACAGAAAAGGAATTAAGAATGATTAAAAACTGTAGAAAACTGTAGAAAACCTTGAAAAAGAAGTGCAAGCTACTGAACAAGAATACTGGCCATGTATAGCACAGTTTTAAAAAAAGGAAGCCAAAGTTAAAACAAGGCACATGTTTTATAACACATGTACATGAGCAAGACAGCATTACAATGCTTTGAAAAGTGATATTGGTGAGAGAAAATAAACATTAGGATTAAACAAACATTGTAGCAAAGAGAAATCACAAAGCTACCAAGAAAGAAAATGGGTTATAATACAAGGGAGGAAGGCAAGCAATAGTTAATACATAATTCACATTGATCTGTATTCCACTTGTTCAGGGGGGTGTTTCACAAAGACTAAGATCAACCTTAATTTGGACTTAACTATGACAGGCCATTCATGCCACTGGTTGCTCTCACTGTTATGATCTTTAGAAAATGATTTTCCTTCAATAATGAATTATCCAAAAAATGTAAATTCTGTAAATTTGTAACCATGATTTGTACGTCCCTTGAGATACCAATGCCAGTAAATGGTGAGAGCAAACAGTGGCATGAGCAGCTTGCCATAGTTAATTCCAACTTAAAGTCGATCTTAGTTTTTGTGAAACACTCCCCTGGTAAACCAGACCCTGGGTCTAAGATAATGTTTTAATAAAGGAAAAAATTAGACCTTAGTCTGATTTCCTCCAAAACCTTAAGCCCTGGGTGGGGTTTGAATTTTAGTAGAATACAGGTCGAAGTGCTTAGGAATGACAGTGCAACAACAGCAAGGCAAAGTTAAGAGCAATTTGGTTAAAGTAAAAGTTAATAGAAAAGATCAAGTTGATTATTTATGACCGAAAAACTTTGACACGAATCATCAAAGCATTGGAATAAGGGAAAGTAGGGTGAATAAACATGCCAATATTCAATACATGCAGAATATGTGAAGATTATGTGAGAGAGATACAGTATAAAGGAGGAATAAAATCAAGATATTATTGAAAAAAGAAAGCTTAAAGCCTCGTTCAGATATGATGCAACAAAAGCACAGCGCTCAGTGAATATGTACAGGTACAGGTGTATGCGGTCTTTTGCATGCAGTTGTCATTGATTGACTTGAGAAAAATGATGCAGATTTTTTTTTTCTTTCTTTTAACGGTTTACTGCATTATACCTGAACAAATTGTGAAAAGTCAACTTTTGCTGCTAGAAATTCAAGTACATGTATTTCATGACACTTCCGTATATCTGAATCACTCACAATCGTTGAGGCTAGAATTCACAAAGGAGATTTGACGCGTTTTGACGCGTTTCAAACCAAGGTCTGTAACTAGGTTTGAAACATGTCGAAACGCGTCATTTGACGCACATTAACCTAGGTTTGTCAACAAACCTCCCTTGTGAATTTGGGCCTGAGAGTTTCACACTTGGTTCCAGTTGAAAGAAAGTGCAAACTACAATGCCAAAACTGTGCTTTTCAGGAAATAAATAGCAAAGTTTGGATGGAAAATTGGTCTAATGCCAAAACTGCTTTTTGGGAAATAAATCTCAAAGTTAGGATGAATAAGTAGCTTGAACATACATGGTGTATATTGAAAGAGGAAAAATATAGTCATAGCAAAAATTGACATGCAGCAAACTTGCAAAAGGGAAGTGAGAGTTTGAAAGGAGAGAAAGAGCTCTTTAATATGGCTCAAACAGTCAACTGCATCTCACCTGGAACCAGAACTAGACTTTTTCTTTTTGACACTCTTAGTGCCGGGGACATTGTGGCCCCTGTCTGTGATTAGGAACCTTGGGAGGGAAACAAACAGTCAATTGGGAGGTGGGTTAACAGGTGTCGACAGGTGTAAACTAAACATTGTCATCTGTCAATCAATTTTAACCACACTAAGGACATTCTTGTTCAATGTCGCATATTAAGTGTAGTGTAATAATAATAATAATAATAATCTGTTTTTTTATATAGCGCTCAATATTTCGATCAAACGATGTGCCTAAGCGCTTTACAGATATATTATCACCCCGGTCATCGGATTCTTGCTTACCCGCACACAATGTGTGCACATTTTCCACTCCCTGGGGAGCATTCCAGCCAGTCGCCATTTTACAAGCGCACACTTGCTCGTCCAACCGTATGAACCATATGAAATGTTTGTACTCATGTGCATGTTTATATGACTATTTCTACACTTCTACTGCGCCATGAGTATCACTATTGTGATGGATACCGGCGCATCATAAGTGTTCATATTATTATATTATTATTGTAAATTTGTACCCTGTCTTCAGAGAGGTCCACAAAAAAAAAATCAAACATGTTAAATTTTTGCTGGGACGGAGTATGAACTGATGCGTGTGAATCACCAAGTCCTTCGTGGCTGGACTCCAAGGCTTGCTTTAAAGGGCTAGAAGGTTGTTAGATGCAATTTGATTTAATCTGAGCTATATCTTGAAGCATTTTCAAACACATTTGATGATGAATGAAAAAAGGAAGAATGAACATTTGCATAAATTTGTTTTTCTTATGTTTTAAATGTAAAGTGGCTTCTATGATCCCCCCCCCCCCCTAAAAATATTTATTAAAAAAAAATCTACTTTAATGTTCATAAAAACATGAAAGAGAAACCACTTCAATAGGTTAAAAAAAGTACATGGATTGAAAAAGTACATTCAATGTTATAGTTACATGTATGATAGGGTGGAATAAGTAACAAATAATTATGCCCAGTACATGAGTTTAATATCAAATAATTAAATCATTACTATTTACAATTTTAGAGCTCCATTGCATAACGCTTAGCATTAATCGTAGTTTCGGCTGTTGAGTGATGTGTGGCCATAGAAGTCAATACTGTTGGCAAACTTACTATCAGTGTGGTAAGTTTTATGCAACAGAGCCCTTATTATAAACCCAATCATCATGCATACCCATTTGTAAATGAATTAGTTTTACATAATCAGGAAATTAATAGTAATTTTCAAATAGTTAAGTACTGGGTATTATGTTTTACATGGAGTATAGTACGTGATACAATATGGATACGATATCACAGGATCATCATATTAAATAGATTATATTATAAACACAGAAGCTACTAAACTCCTTGAAAATAATGAATTATGAACAATTTACAAAAAGGTGTGTTCAGTTCAGCCTTAAATGACTCTGTTTTGTTCGCCTTTTTTATAATGTTTGGTAATAGCTGTTCCACTATTCAGCAGAAGTCATTTTAAATGAGCGAGAGCCATAAAATTGAGTATGAATGTTTGGAAACTGGGATGGATTTTTCTTTTTGATCTTACAGCACGTTTCATGCCAATGGATAGATGAAGGAAATATTAGTCAAATATGATTCATCGTCTAAACCCTCATTACATTGGGTCCATTGATATAGTGCATGTATCAAAAGTCCCCTAAAGCAATCCATTGCATGTTCTAAAAGACGACCGAAGCAAGATAAGGTTCAAAACCAGTCTTGTCTAGATACATGTACAATGTATGTACGCTGCACACCCCTCTATCACGAATGAATCAGGCGACATCATCATATGACTTTTATCTCTAATACATGACTTTGGACTGTTCCATTTACCTGTTAGGGTGAGAAGATGGGAGCATGAACTGGAATTCCACAAAGCAGAGACCATTGGAGAGCATGGCATGCTGGAGGCAGTTCAGGTCGTAGGCAATGTATGCACGTCTCACATAGACCTAGGAAAGAAGAAGACAGTGAAATCTGTATATAAAGACTGCTCAATGGAGACAAGTAAAGTGGTCTTTATAGACAGGTGGTCTTTACATACAGGTAAAGAATAAAACAATGAAATCTGTATATAAAGACTGCTCAGTTCAGGTCATAGGCAATGTATGCACGTCTCACATAGGCCTAGACCTAGTAAAGAAGAAGACAGTGAAATCTGTGTATGAAGACTACTCAAGGGAGACAAGTAAAGTGGTCTTTATAGACAGGTGGTCTTTACATACAGGTAAAGAATAACACAGTGAAATCTGTGTATAAAGTCTGCTCAGTTCAGGTCATAGGCAATGTATGCACGTCTAAAATAGACCTAGTAAAGAATCATACAGAGAAACCTGTGTATGAAGACTGCTCAAGGAGGTTAGAAAAGTGGTCTTTATAGACAGGTGGTCTTCATGTACAGGTTCCTTTAGAAGTTAAAAACTTGATTCAAGGGAAGGGAAACAGGAAATGTAGTATTAATAGCCAGGTGGGCTTTTGAGACGGGTGGTACTGACCACTTTCTTTTGGGCCAAATGAAATTTTCTGATTTTTCGCCTAATTTGAGTTTGCTGATACCAGCTCTTCACAGAATACCCTTTTAGTAATATCAGAAGTGGCAATGTGCCAGACATGAGCGCTATACAAGACTCCACTATTAATATTGTAACCCTAAGATATACTCCGGTGACAATTTCTCAGGGTCAGGATCAGGGTCATGACTGGGTTTTAGGTTGGATCGAAGTTTAGCCTTAATTTTAGGGTTAAAATTATCAAACAACCAAGGTGTGTGATCAAGGGTTGAAGTTAGCAGGCTGGTTAAAGTTGGATATTGACCATTGAGACAATGTCACTGGAGCATGTGTAGTACAGTCGACTCGCTTACCTCTAGCGCAGCCTGTCGGACAACTGAGTTCATGTGGAAGAAGAAGTCCGGTAGGACGTCAAAGATGGTCGTCTCAGACATGATCAGTTTCTGAACAACGAAGAGAGATCAAAATACATGTATGAAGGTCACACAATCATTCAATAACAATTCTTAATAACATGCTGTGTTGAGCAAGGCTGAACTTGACTAGCTTATGATTTTCTTTTTTTCTATGATACTTCTTTTTCCGGAAACCTATAATATACAAGCACTGCTTTTTAATAGGTACCTCACATTCTACTAAATCTATTATATGAATTGAGAATCATTGAGACGTGCTCATTTATACTACCGGTACATGCATTGTATAATTTTTATTCTATATGTATGTCTATATTTTGTGTAAAATGTGGAACAATAAAAACTTGTATACTTGAATACATGCACACTCA
>JARBES010000122.1:1174264-1187590 GCA_030265145.1 Strongylocentrotus pallidus
AGCCGTCGGCCGTCTGGTTGCTTAATTACAAGCATTTATGCTTTCTTAGCAGTCAGGTAAAATAACAACCACCACCACCACAGTATATGATTGAGTGAAAACTTATATTTTGTCAAAGTTTTTATTGCATATTACCATGTACGTACTTTTCTAATTCATTCTCTTAAAAATTATGTTTAGTTTATAGCTGCAACGGTTTTTTTCTTGTTCGATAGAGTCAAATCAAATCAAAATCGAATCAAATCGAATTCTTTATTTTTCAGTTTATCATCGGTGGAAATAAATATCTTTATTCATTATTATGATTATGATTTTATTACCCAAATCTGGCATAGACCTTGCTCATTTATCGTAGAGAAAAAATGAAATGATAGAGACTGAAATGGCATAGCTGGAGTTAAAACTGTGGACGGTTAACTTTGTAAATTTATACTGCAGCCATTAACCTCGAGAATTACCCAGAAAAAGTTTAAAGCCTTTCCACCAAATGAAGCACTTTCAAAGGCAAGGTGTTGTTTTCCATTTAGCATGATGAAGAAACTTAAGCATGGGTTATGTCTTAAAGATAAAGTTGAGTTCTGGTCATGCGATTGCATTGTGAAAGAAACGGTGTGGAATCGATCAGTTGATCATGTACCATGAAGTAAGTATTAGTATGTACTGCAAGGTTCTGGAATCATCAAAATGATAAGAAATTTGGCACAGTCTTGGTAAATTAACAAGCACTGTAAACAGAAAGATATATATATCTTCATGTATATATGTATATACACAAACGTGTGGCATGACAATGAGGCCCTCATTTGTAACTGCTGCATGTCATATTTAGAATATGAAAGCATTTAATGTGAGTTCTTTTCAGGGAACATTTTTTCTCTGATGCTCTTTCACACTTGCATAATAACAATTAAAACGCACAATTTGTCCTCTTCTCCCCAGAACTCAACCTTCTCTTTAAGCTGAACCTAGAGAACTTCCTTTTAAATTCATCTCGCCCCTACTTCCTATGTAAGCCCACCTAAATGTCGCGTACAATATTGTTGCATTTACATGAGATGTTTAAAAACATTGAGAAGGGCAATATATATATATATATATATATGTTTTCTGCCTCAAATTATTATACAATAATGAGAAAGAACCAAATGTGCGGTGGAGAGGAAGACTTGCATGAAAAAATAATATCAGGGAGTAATAATTTTTTATTTGATGATTAACGATAAAAGGCAATTACACCTATAAGGAGCGACGGGGAATTTCCCCTTTGAGTAACTCCTGTACTTTCTTGATCTCCCTTTACGAAGGTGTGTTAGCCCCCATGGGGGTAGCTAGGGGCGCGGGGCAGGCAGGTAACTAATGAGACATTCAGTTACACCGATAACATAAAATGGATCATTATTGTGTTTAGAAGTAAGTGTAAGGGGTGTGGAAGGGCATGGTTCAGGTATCTTCATTTTTCGTCCTTTCCCTTTCTCCCTTCCTTTTCTCTCTTTTCTAGCTATCCCAATTTAATTTGACTCCCTGTAGCTACACCACAGTATGTTACACATTTGAGTATGAGTAAAAGAAAAGAGAGGTTTACTGGGAAAGATTTCCGGACCTGTACTACAATTGCATCGAAAGGTATCTTAAAGCATATCTGCACTAGTTTGGCCAGGAGGGATTAGACCTCCATGCAAGGTCACTGACAGATGGTTAACTCATCAAATCAGCATTTAATTAACATAAGAAAAAGGGGGGCCATGGGGAACCAACGGTCACCGATTAGGCATTGTTTGCTATAAAGAGGGGGCAAGTAGCTATAAGTAGTGCAGTGGGGCTTTAAAGGGAAACCGAAGTGTGTTCATTTACAAGAGAAACCTAGATCTTGGCCTCTAGAGTTTAAGTCTCGATTTACTGGCAAAATAAGAGAACGAAACTAAGAGGTAAGTATAGATATCTGATATAGACATTGACCTACTATGACGACATATCCCTTCTCTCTTTCCAAGATACAGGTATCTCAGAAAAACATGAGTTTCCGCCTCAATGACGGTGTTTATTTTACGCTAAAGATAATCCAGACATTCACCCTTTGCGTTATTCCACGCAGCATTTCGCTGTTTATATCAACTGGTGTCAGGTATCGAAGCGTGCACCAAATGTGTGTTGCACACGAAACGTCGATTGCTGACGTATGCTTGCGCCAATGACTGGCACAGTCTTAGACGCACCAAGTATCGGTGAAGTGAAAGCGTGTATGTGTCAAACGCTCGCTGCATCCATGTGCCTGACGTATGAATGCGTCAACGACAGGCACAATCTGTGACGCACCAAGTGTAGGTAATATTAGAGCATGCGTTGAATAACCTTTGCACACGAGACGTCGATTGCCTGATGTAGGCATGCGTTAGTTATTGCGACGCCCTATGTAAAGGTGATATTGTAAGAAAAAGATGATGCAAATGGACAGAGCCAATAGAGTACTGGTGTATGGCTTAATTGCCTTCACAGGTTTGGTGATCATTAATGTAATAGCACTAGTACTACTAGTAGTAGTAGTAGAAGTAGTAGTGTTAGTAGTAGAAGTAGTAGTGTTGGTATATTATTAGCAGTAGTCGTCGTGTATTAGTAACTACGTGGCTTAACCACAAGCTACAACCAGCTGTGATCTTGACATGAATCATGTAGATGAACACATGTTCTTGGTTGATCCTTCATGCAGCTTAATGAAGAGATGATTGATCAAAGATGAAAGGAACAATAAAAGGAACTCACCAATTAACGCGGTCATGTTAAGGAGCTGTCCGAAGATACAGCTTTGTGGAGCCGTGCTGGCTGCATCACTGAATAGACAAAAGAAGAAAGAAGACAAAATGAAGACAAATACATTAATACTTCATATTTTATCTTCATGTTTGGAAATATAAACATAATACAGCGACATTAACTATTCCTTTGTGTGTGAGAATTAAGCTCAGTGCCTCTTGAATAGTTTAAACTGATGATACAGATGAATTAAGCAATGTAGTAAGCGATCCTCACAAGTACACCCCAAAAGGAAATGGTATATTTTGTTTATCTATGAAAGTGGTTTAACTCTTTGTATGCCACTCAAACAATCTGTCTGCATTTATCATGGAAAACATATACCAGATACTTTAAGATTAGTTGTTTCCACTGTTTCCAGTGCGAGCTTAACCTATACCGGTGTTAAAAGGGTTTGTATTTTAACCAAATAAGGACCACAACTGGGTAATTCTGCAAAGCTATTATCAGGATTGTATTGCACAAAGCAACTTTCTTCTGTGAATAGTTGCTTCTTGGTTTGTGCAAAGCTGTACATGTCGCAAACAAGCGCCGTGCGGAGAGGCGATGAAAGCAACCAAACTGTTAAAAAGAGAGAGATTTTGCAATGTTTGTGGGATGAAATTTAACCCGAATATTGGTTAAAATGTAAACCAAATTGGCTAAGTAACTCTTTTTTTAGTGGAAAATATTTAAGCGAAAGTATTTGGGAGATTCAAGAGATGTGATAATAACTATTCAAAAACTTTTTTTTTTCAAAGGGAAAAGTTTTACAAATATAAGCACGACCCGCTGTCTACGTGAAAACTTAGGCGCAAGCCGGGTGTAACCCTACCGGCACCCGGATATAACAAGCGCTCCTTTTCTTATCTAGAGAACCTTTGTATACCTCAAGCTTTGTGAGATCATCCGCGAGATCTACCGGGAGATCGTATGTAAGCACACGTGGCCCAATCACTGAATCATCGTCGAGATCGCCTGATAACGCGTATTTCGGGTAGCCTAGAATTTTCGGAACTTGGCAAAGGTTTTGTCGAACTTGAAAGCAGGAGAAACCAACCCGACGGAAACCTCCAAAATGTTTGATTAAGAACCCGACGATTTTAAGTCTGAGTAGAAATGTATAAACCACGATGAATAAGGTACAACGTATGTGTGTCAAAAACGGTATTTTAGGCCCACAGGGGTCTCCAAGCGATTTACCGCCAATGCTTCTTTAGATATTCAGGCAGAAAATACATTTGTCTTGCTTCAAAAAGGTGAATTAGTAGGGCGCGCTCCTTCGAGATGTCTGTTGCCGGGAAGTAATTGACTTGATGTCTGTTATTTTAGTTATGATATGATTGTGCGTTTGTTTGTTCATTTGTTTGATTATTTTTCCGTAGGTAGAAGACGGAGTAATAAAAGAGTACTCACTTAAGGATTAGCAAAAGATTTATGTTTTCCAATTAAAGGCAAATAAGGGGAAACAAAACATGGATTATAATGGTGTAAAACAAGTTTTGTTTTGTCATTTTGTCCCGTATTATGTAGGGTTGTTTCTGGTTTTATGTAACACCTAATGTTTATATATTTACATATGTAAAGTTGTTTATTTTTTATAAATATGAAACTTAAGAGCAATGCCTATGAATGTATTGTTTTAAAAGAAGAAAAAACAGGGTTAACTTATCATCACTCATCGAAGATAAATCAGACACAAATAGTTGAGAATATTCTTGGGAAGTTTTTAGGAAAGTATTCCATTTCCGATCTTGGCAGACACAAGCTGAGTGACCTTGATCCCATGCATTTCCTGAGGAGTATACTTCTTGTGTCGGTATCAATTTGAAATAGTAGCCAAATGTATCAATAGATACTAAATAACACCATCTTTATATAAAGTTCAGTTCTCATTTTATGATTGTATTGTGAAAGAAACTATCTGAAAGCGATTGGAAGAGGTTGATTATGTTGCACATACGTGTTAGTGTGATGCTGCGAAATCTTTAACATGTTAACAAATGGACACAGTCTTGCTGACAGTCAAATGTACTGCACACAGAAATGTATATATGGGACTACCAAAAAAATGGCATGAAATTTAACTGTGAACACTTTGGAAACTTTTCGTCATCTTTCGAATACGAAGGCATTTGAAAAGCCATCCTTGTCAGGTGAAATGTTCTACCGATGTTCCTTCATACATACACATACATTGTGAAAATGTGAAAAGCTAACGAATCATTTTCCAGCTTTCCCAGACCTCAAGATTCTCTTGAAAGCAAAATATTGATGATTTGTCTCCAGGAATTCTTCCTCTGCACCGGGGATCGAAGCAAAGATACGACCTGATTGGATAATAATACAACATCCGACTTGCCAGGCAATACGCCAATATCTAAACAAGCTCAGTGTGTGGAGCGACGGATCTGTTGATGAACAACTGGGGCCCGTTTCACAAAACTTGTCACAGCGACAAATGACAGTATTTGTTATACGCTACTGAAATCCTTACTTCTGATTGGTTATTAACAGAGTTGTGACTGATTTTTGTAATTTGTCATTGAAAAAAGGCTTTGTGAAATGGGGCCCAGTACTGATCAATATACAGACATCTCGAACGTGTCCAAATTAGTTCGCTCTGACGACAGCAGATTGGTTGATATATCATTCACAGTTCTAAACATGGAGATTCAATTATTACAAGTAGGTTACCTCATGACTGTACAGCCAACAGTCAAATAGGCCTACTTGCATATTGAAAGAATTTCACTTCATATGGGAAATATCGCTGAACAAAACGATACAATAATGGTAAATGCATGTAAACAATATTCCCAAACGTTGTAGACCTACCTTACATGATAAAGTAACTTGTGAGATTCAAAAGTCACAATAACCGAATGTCAAAAAATGATTTGGAAATTTCTAGCTCAATTCATAACATTATTACAGATTAGATTGATCGAAAAATGGGTCATGATAAAGTTATTGAACTCATCAACACTTAAAGTTGCATATTCCCGTGTTGTTGGTGTTGTTCTTTTTTGTTGGGGGAGGGAGGGGGAATGATCGACAACACAGCTATAGGTTTAGTAATTTTCTCAAACAAATATAAATAAAGCATCAACAACAACAACAACATTGATAACGACAACAACGTGGACAAAAACAGCAACAACTGACCAACTGTTCTGAGGATTTATTTCACTCTTAAAACCAGTCTGCTTTTCAAAATGAAGGTCAATCAAGCTGTCCTATCTAATTTACCTCAATTTAGACATTTGGCAATGTGTTACTACTTTTGACCTTTATCCCAAGTTACTTTACAACGAATAAGGTTAACCGTTATTATCATCAATGTATCAATCTGACATGTGTATTAAATTCTAGCCAGTCCGAGTAATTTGTATTTCCCTCATGTCCACACAGCCTGGCATGGTTTTTGTTTTTTTCTTGTGTCTTATTTAAAGTTATACTTTTTGTTTGATTCATTGGATTTTTTCGTCTTTATGATCCGAAACCCGAAATTATCTGACCCAAGAGAATCTTTATCAACTGAGTTAGGTATGTAGTTGTATTTTCTACATATCGGCTCGTAAAGGCTGTAGAGGTTTGGGGGATTCAAGCGCACCCCTCGTAACATTGTTATTAGTGATGAAGGAGGAGGCGCGATAGCTCAGTGGTAGAGCAGGAGATCCCGGGTTCGAGACCAAATCAATGCGCTCGTGCCCTTTGGCAAGGCACTTTTTCTCATTACCAAGTCCCTCGGAGATGACTTAAAGCCGTTAGTCCCCTTGCAGCTTTCTTACAAGCGTATGGTCCTTTCTGAGCAGTCAGGTAAAACAATCATCAAAACATTCCCAACACGTGAGGATATTGGCAGAGAAATTTGCGGTGAAAAGGACTGAAAGTTGTTCCCATGCAGCGAACAGAACTAGACCTTCCCCTACCCATCCACATCGCCTCGTAAAGAAAGTTACAGGCCTGCAATCGTAATGACATCATACTCATAGCTGTTGTGGATGTGACAGATTGATGGTATAAATGTAGCTGTTGCGCATGTAACAGATTGAGGGTATAAATGTTTCCCTTGGAGTTCCTCACAATAATCCTTGGTCGATAACAAGACCGAAAGGATTGTCCTCCCATCAAATCTTCTAATCTATCCCAGCAGGGCACTTTTATTTTGGACGACCATGACTCAGTTTCTGCTCATCTCGTGTCTGATCATTACCTGTGAAAGTTTGAGAGCTTTTGTTTCACTAGTGGTCTTATGTGTCATAGCGTGAATAATCTAGGCCTACTTAGTAAAAATATCTACTTCAAAACTAATTTACATATTCAAGATTCAAGATTCAAATGAGGCTTTATTCACGGCTTGTCAAAAAGTCCAAAGACTAAAAATGCAAGTTTACATCAAACATACAATTATATTTTTTAAAAAGGCATTCAAAAACATATATTTATATATATAAAGAAAACATAGCAAATGGGAAAAAAAATATATATATGAATAAATGTTTACATCAAAAAACCAACAACAAAAAAACAGAAGGCGTCGCTAGGAAAAGAAGGATTAAGTTATTTTATTTTACTTTATATCATTTTAATTCTATTCTATTTTTTGTTTACTTTAATGTATTCTATTCTATTTTATAATTATCGTTTCTATTTCATTATAAGATATATACTTATTTATTCATTTATCTTTCATTTATTTGATTTCACATGTCTATCTATTACTTACCTATTTATTAATTTATCTACAATATTATTTTTCTCTGCCTCTTTGAATTAAAAATTGTCGGTAAATTTGGTCTAACGGACGTCCCCATTCGAAATGACGCTAAAACATGAAAGGGGGGTGTAGTATGCGCGAGAAACGACTGTCGCTCTGGAGTCGTTATCCTGGCACTATGTCCTAGGTTCACTTCTGAGATGATTATCAATTAATTAAAAGCCACTTCCCTGCATCTGTTTTCCTGTAACATAAGTACAACATACGAGTCATGACTGGGTCAATGTTTGGATCTATATACGTTATAGACAAAGTTGAGTTCTGGTCATACCACTGCATTATGAAATACACTTTTGCTTTCACAATGTAGGCTATATCTCGTATGACAGGAAGTTCTTTATAATCTAAAGAGCTTAATTTCAAAAGGAGCTAAATCCACTTTTGATGTTAACTGAGTTTTAGACATCAGAACATTGTTTACTTCAGAGCCTGTCTTTCAACAACAATTATAACCTAAATTTTGCGAACAATTATGAAAAAATGCACCTTCTAATATCACTTTTCCATAGACGCCTGTACAAAATCTGGTAAACAAATTCGTTTTTCTCTGAAGTTACAAAAATGGATTTAGCTCCTTTTGGAATTAAACTCACTATGTGTTTTACAAAGATGATAATAAAGAAAGTCAACCAACCTACTGTGAAAGAAGCATGAAACTGTACAGGAAGGGCACAAATTGCGGCGTAATAGAATAAAATGATAAACTGCATTATGCTACAATTTCAAGTACCACAGTGAAATTAGATTTAGAGGAACTGTTTGAAGATAAAGGGAGAAATCGATGTGAACTCTGAAGTTAAAAATTGATCAAAATGGAAAGAAATTTATCCGATCTTGCTGAAAGTCATTTGAACTGTAGGCCTATGCAGAAATACGCACATGGGACTACACAAAGTTTGGTCCAAACATGTTAGGCCTATATTTTTAATATAAGGGCATTTTAACCCTGTTAAAGGAGATCTTTTTTCGTATGTAATACTCTTCCACAAGCAATAACACAAATAGAAGGGAAGAGCTCACGATGTCAACTTTTCCGGAACTTAACGGCTTTTAGCATTTCAGTCTTATATAATTTGAAGGCGTTTAGAGATGTTCAACTTCTGGGTTCATTAGCACTGTTAATCAAAACCCATTGCTTCTCATTATCATGTATCCGTCTATCTGTCAGTTTGGTTTGACAATTCTCCTCTAAAATGTCCTTCCCACAAGCAATCTCCCGCTCCCACTTCCATCTCATCAGTGGATTCAGCTGCCTGCATTTTTAAGTTAGAACATTCATCAGTGAAGTCGGCTTCTTATGTTGTCCCCCTTTTCCATGCTCATTGCGCAATCGCTTTTTAATTGATATGTGTTCTATACTATAGGAGGCGCGATGGCTTAGCGGTACAGCAGTAGTCTCGTAACCGTGAGGTCCTTGGTTCGAAACCAAGTCGATGCGCAAGTGCACTTTGCAAGGCATTAATGCTCATTAACAAGTCACTCGGAGAGGACTTAAAGACCGTCAATACTACTGGGCCAGAAGGGATTAGACCACACAGCGAGGTCACTGACAGGTGGCTATCTCAGCTCTCAACTAACATAAGAAAAAGAGGACCATGGGGGATCAACAGGCACCGATTGGGGACATTTTCTATGTAGAGGGAGCAAGTAGCTACAAGTAGGACAGTGGGGCTTTAAAGCCGTCAGTCCCATGATTATCGACTAACAAACATACTCAACAGTCAGGTAAACAAACAAACTACGAAAGGGAATAAACTCATTGCTACAGGCTCTATCGTTAATTTAGCATTAATATCGTTCACTGTAATATTGTATATCGTAATTTGTAATATTTCCAAAGAGATGTAATTCTATTGCTGACATTGATATGCATATACGTATATAATAACCCTTCGATGTGCTTTCTTTGCCTCTCTGCGCGGTCACTCGTTTGCCACACGTGCAGTTTTGCACAAACCAGTAGGCACCAATTCGACGGAGGGATCGCTTTGAGCAACCCATTTTCTTTGCAAGACTAATAATTTCTTGTCTTGATTAACTCTATGACATTCCTTTTAACATCGGTCTTGAAACGTTGTTGGCACACCATGATAAATACCATGTGGTTCAAGGAATTATTTGTGTGGCATATAATTTTTGTTTATTTCAGACGTACATGTTCACTGCATTGTCTTAATTGTTATAACCAAATTTTATTCGAATTACTATTTTTTATTTGTATATATCTGAAGCCTTAATAGTTGACATCTTAGCACTACTAGCATAAAAACAAGCAAGTAGATACAAACTCAATTAATTTTAAAGTCTTGCAGTAAGGCTATACCATCGACCATGTCTTCCTGTTCACTGTTCTGTGTTTCTCAGCCTTTCCGCTAATCAGCCCCTCCCCTCTCGACTTTATCGGCTCTCCTTCTGTTCCTGACTTCACAGCATTCATCCTGTTATTTTCCAGGAATTATAGTACGCGGTCTAAGCTTTCAAATAACCTCCCCGTCCCCCTATATCTCCATTTGATTCATTCAACATATAACACTATTTCACTTGAATACGTAAATATGTTAACTGTACATGCAGAATAAGAAATAAGGAAATCGTTTTAATACATTTAATGCGTAATAATATATTTTTTTAATCCGCATAACCATCCCGAATTCGTAAAGTGTATGAATGTTGTAAATCTGTAATAAAATGATCGTCCACCTTTCCGGGTGGTACATCTTTCACTAAGATTATATTTCCAGATATCTTCAAGATTTTATTGTAATCCTGTACATCAACCCACAAACATGACTGCCTGTCATTCCTGACATACATCGAACGGACAGGCTAACATGTTGTTGTTACCATGGCAACCATTTTATCCAGGTAAACGAAATGATGACGTTGACAGGCTTGATTATTATCTAATCTGATAAAAATGCAAAATTACCAATTGTATTGTAATTTTACTTGCTTTTCACATAACAAAAAAGACATACGTTGAATGTTATTCATGATGTCGTATAATAACTGTGTAGAGGTGTCTCGGTCGAGTGGATACGTCATCGGAATTTCGATCACAAGGGTCCGCGGTTCGAGTCCCGCCGTGGCACTGATGTCTTTTGATAAGACATATTGATCTACATTTGCCACACTTAACCCAGGTGATGTAAATAGGTACCTGGCAGGAATTAATTCCTTGAAATGCTAGAGCGCCGTTATGGCAGCCGTGCTAAAGCCACGGTTAAAATTCTGTCCCTCAGAATAGTTTACTAGATCGATGGCGCATAATAAATGGTGTATCATTATTATAAGTAAGTTGATCAACCTGTTAGCTTTCCTAACGACTCTAATTTTAAAGGGATGTATCATCTTTAACATTTTCGGTATTTATTTTGAGACAACTATCAGTTAAATTTCTAAAAGTTAAGTCCCACTTCATCCAGGAATATCCCACTTCTTCGAAACCTCGTTTAAATAGATTATTTATATTTGAACTACCCATTAATGATCTTTTTCAGCAACTGGAGTTACCATTAAATCTGTTGATGGTAAAAAATAGATTTCAATTTGTACTTGGAACACGATCGCATAGACTTTCGAAAAAAATAACATCTTTTAAATGTGCAAACATTACGATGAGGTGTTGAATCTAAATCTGATTACTATGGAATATACAATATGATATTTAACCTGCCCTTTAGTGCATTTATTGTTCTTGTAGAATAATGAGAAATCAATGTGATAATTAGAGGAAGCGCGACGGCTAAGTGGCAGAGCAGTGGTCTCGTAACCGGGATGTCCCAGATTCGAAACCAAGTCAATGCGCTCGTGCACTTTGGTAAGGCTTTGATCCTCTTTACCAAGTCCATCGGAGAGGACTGAAAGCCGTCGGTCCCCGGGTTGCTTACTTACAAGCATTTACGTGCTTTCTTAGCAGTCAGGCAAAGCTCTCCTCGAACAAAGAAACAAACTATTTCATTAAGACTAAAGTAGCATTGACGCGATATGCACTCATTAGTTTTAATTGCATTGCATATTAGGGTAAGGTACATACATCTAAACATCCTAACCCAACTGCTTGGAACCCCTTTAATGCCCCCGAGTTGACTCCCTCTCGGCCTCTTTACAATCGTCACCGTTAGATAGAACGGAATCATGACATTTGTTTTGAGAGGTGCAAATGAACTCGTCATTCAGGTTAGCTCATTGCCACTGCTTACGTCACAGTGGTTCAGATCATAGACAAGTTAGAAGATAAGATCGGCTGAGAGCCAGAAGGACGTTAACACTGACATTCATACGCGCTAAAGCCCGTCTGCACTAGTTTGTCCAGGGGGTATAGACCTCCCTGCAAGGTCACTCACAGGTGGTTATCTCATCAAATCAGCTCTCAATTAACATTAGAAAAAGAGGATCATGGGGATCAATAGGCACCGATTAGGCATTGTTTGCTATATAGAGGGCGCAAGTAGCTATAAGTAGTGCAGTAGGGCCTTTAAATGCTCTTCTGAAGCTCAGCAGATTACATGGTATGTTCTTATCAGGTAGTGCCATGTGTAATGTTATTGTTTCATGTGCTATTGAATGGATGTGTCGGATGTGCTCCTCAGAAAATAGGGGAAAGGCCGGTCATTGTTTTAAGGTTTTATTCACACTTGCTCCACAATTAATTTAGTTGCATATTTTTGTTGGTTTTTTTTTTCTTCAAATACATCAGTGATACAAAACATCATCTGCGCAGAAGAAAATTATTTCATTCACCGGTTACGAATAATTGTATTTAAATAGTCAGAATGAGAATTGCACATACTACGTGTTTTTAGGTAGGACGGGCCATACAGGTGAATTAAATAAATTGTAACACGACAAAATCTATGCATTATATTTGATTACATTACGAAAATGGTTTATTGTCAGACATCCCGTCCCCGTTCCTTGGAACAATAATTGTCTTTTTTTAAAGCCTTACGCAAACTTTTTTAATATATCTTATTCGTTTGACCATGAACTTTCATTAAGAATTAATTCATCTCAAAATACATTAAACAATCGCGTGACTCTCCAATCGCACTTCCTGAGATGATTCTAAAAAATGCCCGGTGATAATAATTATCAAATTAGACAAACGAAGTCACCGGAACTAGAGTAGAATGTAAAATCCTCAACGAGTGATAAATGATTCATGTATTTGCCCTTCTTGTTTTCTCTCTTTAACCCCTCTGCATCCGTAGTTGAACCTCCGTGGATAGTATGCTAAAGTGCACTAGTAAAGGTGAACAATCCTTTGTGTACTCTTCTAACATTCCCATTTGAAGGATTGTCGTAGTCACATTTTTCTTGAACTGATTTTATGATTTGAAATGATAAAAGGTTTTTCCTCCGTAGATGAACCTCCATGGATAGTTATGCTAAATGTGAAATATCGTTTGTAAATTCGTTCATTCTTATTTGAAGGATATTTGAAGTTACATACCTCTTCGACTGCTTACATGATTTAAAAAATTAAAGGTTTCAAACTTTCGACCAAATTTTGACCAAAGATGTTGGTTTTCTGTGTTGTTTTTCTTCAGCAGGCTCGAGTCAAGTTGTTATTATTTGTAATTCCAAACTCCCAATACAATATTTTGGTTGTGTGAGTTGCTAAGCGGCCTGAGCAGTAAACTCCTGGTTCATCGTGACAATGAGTCATCGACATGATGATGTGTAACCAAGGAGTTGTGTAACGAACTGATTACTTTACAAGCATGGAGGCGCAGATAATATTATGAGAGTCT
>JARBES010000122.1:1342589-1354269 GCA_030265145.1 Strongylocentrotus pallidus
TCACAGATAGGACATACATGACATATTCATGATTCCTGCAAAGTTCTACAGAATTTGATGTTGGCTGCAAAAGGGACCGTCATAGCATCTTTAAGTAGTGCTACAAGGGAGAAGGCATTTAATAGACAAACAGAAATTAATGGTACTTATGTACATGACAAACGGGAGAAAATATGGAACAATTAATTATCTGATCAAACTGCCAATTTAAGATTCGCATACATTTATTGATGTCATATTTTAAACATTCAGAACTTTATTATTGGTCCCATTTACTTCAAACTTTAGCCATTCTGTTTCTCTGATTTTACTGCTTTCATACAAATTATATGTACAAGGGTTGGATTGCCTTAATGCTACAGATCAAGTTACGATTATTTTCCATCACTCGGATATAGTTATCAGATTCATCTTTACGATCTCATGTTCTCTCCATCGATCTCACTCTCCTCCCCTCATCTCTCCCTCTCTCTCTCTCACACGCTTTTGTTTTTCTTCCAGTGTTATCATCTTTGTTTTCATTCTTCATTTTTTTCATGACTCAGTCCAACTGACAGGTAGATATTTATTTACTGCGCCTGGGTGGAGAGTAGCAAATGTAAATTGATGCCTTGCTAAAAGACACTAGGGCAATGGCTCAGATCCACAGTCCCGAAGCACACATGTATCTACAACATTTCTAAAAGATAGAGAATCATACTTCAAATCTCCCTTGTCACCAATTTTATTGATCATTTTAAATGAATTAATAAGGATCACAAAATGTTCGTTGAACGATAAACAATCCATGGTTTTACCATTACTACAAACCAATATTTGGTTTAAAAAAACATGAAAAAAATACAAAAATATTGCAATTCTGCTGAGAATTAGAAATGCCTATTTCCCAATTCCAATGCAATAAAATTAATGACATAATTGTAAATACAACCTTAAATTGCCAGACTATTTTTTCACATTATTAAACAGCAAGCTATCGTTACCTACAATTCCACACTTTTGTTTTTCTTCACAGAATTGATAAGGAGGGCAAGTTACATTATGCTACAGCTGGGGAAATCCTTTCAACAAATGATTTCTAATGATAAAATCAACATCTTTGGTGCGCAGAAATATCAAGCAATGTGCAAAACCTTAAAAATATGTAATTTAAATTTGAAAGTGAAATTGCATTCAGTTACCATACTGTCCTGTGTATTCAGGCAGTAGGCTAGGCTTGAACGTTCTCTTCTTCATACCTTCTCTTGTAATTTGCGATGAATAAAGTATGTGATTTACAAAAAGAGAGAATGGTTTTAAGCCAACCAGAAAAAAATTATATGTAGATTGTACACCATAATCATGTATGTAATTTACCTTCACACACAAAAACTATAACAAATTCTGAGGAAAAAAAGTGATTAATCTTCACTATTCGACTTACATATATATCAATGCAATGCATGTTCTGAGTAAGTTGATGTGTTTTTTTTCTTATTAAATGGCAGTACATAATCTAAAAAAGATGAATTTGGTAGTGGGATAATTTTAATATTTTAGCACCTATGAAGTCATGTATAGTCTAATAGGCACATTCGATGTCCTTACGCAAAGTTAACATTGTAAACAGTATCAAATTATATTTAGATACATACAAACAACTTTTGACTAATGCTACCTATAAAATTCATCTTAAACTCTCGAACTATGTTTTTTCGATTGACAAAATATACCACACTTTGACATGACACAATATTTCCTAAAGTTATCAGCATGATTGCAAATACTTTTAAAAGATTCTACCTTGGGCACTTCAATAGCTTTGTGGATCACCTTTCGAATTGTGTGAGCATTACAAAGACACATTCATATAAGCCAACACACCTTCTCCAGGCAATACGATACGCTATTGACAATGACCTTGAGTTACATTGAAATTTCTTGAAAGTCTCTGCGATCATGTTGACCTTACATGACCCTTGACAAAGGTAGCCCTGGGTATGGACAGTCTAAAGGCTTGTTCAAATTTGAAGCGGTAAACCGAAAATGTGTTTTTAATAAAGATTAAATGAATAGCAACTGCAGGTAAAAAAGGTCATATAAGTATTCAAGTAACTCTGCGTTATACAGTAAGATACACAAATGTGAAGCATACAGTCAAAAGTGTCTTAATGGTCACCTCTTCATAAAGGCCACCTAGCTATAGTAGTCACCTATAATTGCCTCCTTCAAGGAGGAAATGTGTTGCGGAACCTGTCTAGAAAGACCACCTGTCTACCATGGCCACTTGTTATGTTTCCCTTGGGTAGCCTACATAGACAAGTTTGACTGTATAAACCTTACGCCATCACAACAACCCAAGTGCGGTTTGGCTTAAAGATGCTCAAGCTTGGGTATATAGCAGTCGTTCGTGAAGTAGGCAACTTGGTGAACACTGAGCCAACGGGTATTACGCTCCCGTACGGACGTATGCTTAAAGGGACACTAGTACTAGTCCCGGTAGGATGCGGCCGTCATTGTTGGTCAAACAGCTTGTGAGCGTCAAGTAACGCCCGGCTAGAATGCTCCCCAGGGAGTGGAGATTGTGGGGAATAGTATATTTGTAAAGCGCTTAAGAGACATTTGTATTAAGTGCCATATAAAAATTAAATATTATTATTATTATTATTATTACGGATAAGGCCGTAATACCTGTTGGCTCAGTATGCTGCCCTCTATATACCCGCGCATGGGCAACTTTAATATGCGAAGCGCATTTCCTCGGTGTAGCCCAGCTTCTCAAGGTTAGGCTTACAAGCGAAGTCAATCATGGGTGGAGGGCCACACATGAGGACCAGGGTATCGTCCCCTGGTGGAGGCATGTGATCCTTCAACATCTCCTCGCTCACAAACCCAGAGCTGTACTGCCAACCTGAGATGAGAGGTGGAAAGATGGAATTCATTAGAAAAACTAGTGCTGAGTCAAAATAAATGCAGTGTGAAATCAGAATGAAATGTATTTTTAGTAGAAGTAGTAATATGCATAAATGACCTGTGTTTTCTTTTCATTAAAGCCCATCTGTATTAGTTTACAGGAGGGATTAGACCACCCTGCAAGGTCACTGACAGCTCTCAATTAACATAAGAAAAAGAGGATCATGGGGGACCAATGGTCACCGATTAGGCATTGTTTGCTAAATAGAGGGCCCAAGTAGCTACAAGTAGTGCAGTGGGGCTTTAAGAAGCATTAAGTTATCGTATGACCATGCTTTGACATTATAATTACATTTTTTTTTTACAGCTGACAGGAAAGATTCAAGACATGAATGTTTGAAAAAGCAATAAATAAGCATATCATCTGCAAAAACCATTGTTTATAAGTCTAGCTGATAAGCATAGTCATTTATCTTTGTGTTATAAGATATATACCCAGTACAAAACCTGAAGTACAGTAAGCTTAGGTACGATTAAAAAACCTGCGGTAATAACCACATGTGAGCCAGGCATAATCCTTCATGTGGCTATTCCATAAAAATGCTGAAAATAAATTGGCTCAATCTTGCCAGCAGTCATTAGCACTGTCCACAAAAATGTTGATATCGGACTAAACAAACATGTGGCATGAAAGTGTGGTCACACCCCTAGGCCGTTACTTGTCAACTTCCCCAAAAATGGGGGCATTTCAACAGCCATCTTTTCAGGGAACATATTTTCTGACACTCTTTCACACTAAGCCGATAAAAAGAATAAAACTCACAAATATTTGTCACCCTTTCAAAGAACCCGACCATCTTTTGAAAATTGAAATACTAATCCTAATCATCGCTGAGGCATATAAGTAATACAAAAGCTCAAATAAATGACGACCAGTCTTAAAGGTGCCAAGACCAGGTTCGGTATGGAGACCCGTTCCTAAAAATCTATGTCTTGCGTCTAGATCTCTAGAGATTTTAGTCTTGGAAAAGATGGTCTGGATCTAGGAAGGGATAGTCTTGGACTCGGTCCCTACAGTTCTGTATTGGGTCTAGATCTCTAGAGATTTTAGTCTTGGAGAAGGTGGTCTTGATCTTGGAAGGGAAAGTCTTGGACTTGGACTTGGTCTTGGACCTTGAGGTCAGGACTACAACACTGATGATGACTACTTACCTTCTCCAGGAAGATCCAGAGTATACCAATCATAAATGTCTCTTTTTTGTAGAACTTTCTTTTTTAATTTTGTTTTATTGTTATACATTTGTTGAAAAAAAATTCTGCCCTCGCGTACTGTTTATTGCACGGCGTCACATCATGGTCAACTTGCCAACAGTGTGTAACCCGATTAACCAAATTTCCACCTCGCAGACTGGGGACTCAATGTGAGAACCAACAGCACAGCTAGTTTTGGGACCATACTGTTACAGCTGACCTGAGATAGCACTGATGCTGACTACTTACCTTCTCCAGGACGATCCAGAGTATACCAGAGATGGAACCTGTCTGGTTGGGCCTTCTTCACTTCCTCAAGCTCTTCACGCAACAAGATATCATTCTCCGTCTAAAGGAAGAATAGAACAACAAAAATAATATTTCAAAATATAATATTGATCGTTCAGGGGCACTAAAAACAAAAAGTACTGTAGGGCTTACAAGATAGCAGAATATGAAAAGAAACATAAAACTTGCGAGACGTGATGAAGCAAAAACAGCAACAGAAACACCTGCAAAAACAACACCAACAACAACAGCAGCAGCAACAACTGATAATAAAAACCACTCACCTGGTTAGCGAAGAGGAGCCATAGGTTACTGGTGTCGTCCTCATCTCGGAAGACTTGACGAACGAGCTGAAGCATCGGAGTTATACCTGCATGTAACAAGAGTTCACATTATCTGCAATATTCCACAGAACAGCTTGTTTTAAAGCGATACCAAACTGATGAATTATCTGCCCTAGCGTACTGTTTATTGCACACCGCCATCTCATGATCAAGTTGCCAGCAGTGTGTAGCCCGATTATTAAACCTATTTTCCACTTCGCAGACATGGAACTCGACACGAGAACCAAAATCTCAGCTAGTTACGGATCATACTGCTACAGATGACCTGAGATAGTGCTTCTAGTGCAGTATGGCTTTAAGGGCTACATTGATCATATCGTCTGTTTAAAGCCATAAGTGCATCATCTGATATAATTCTACACAGACTTAATGCTCTTCTGTTCTTCAAAGTTTTTGTTTGTTACCATGTATCAGAAATAGTACAAATGAACAAAAATTATCTAACAGGAAAATGCGAATTTTTAATTTTGTTTCTTTCCACAAGGAAGTTTTCTTGTTCTTATGATGTTTACAAAGGGATCTGTCAAACACCTGCTACAGCTACGAAGCATGTAAACAGTTGTCAATACAACAAACCTGCACAGCCGTAGAATATTGTTAAAGTTCTTTACCTGTACCACCAGCGATCATGCCAATGTTCCTGGCAAACTTCTTCTTGGGTGCTGACTTCTTATCAGCCTTGATGCTGAAGTTACCTAGGAAAATTAAATAAAAATGCTTTATCAATTTCTATGTGATTTTCTGACACTTAGTCCATGTACATGTACAGGGCTCAACACTAAGAGGCCCTGAGGACAAATGGGTGCCAACAATCAAAGTCCTGACCCCCACAGTTATAATTTTTTTTAAACATAGGGCTCATGCATACAGACTGCTTAGAGTTCCACTCTGGACCCCTTTCCAACAGGGTAGTGTGGAGGTACATGTAGGTGCATGTATGTGGGCTTTTTGCTAATGTGGTGTCCCATCAGTTACCATGTAAATTAAACCTTTCAAGCTAGGATTTATTTTAAGGGCTTAATTGATCACATGTTCCTCTTCAAATTGGCAACAATATTTTTCTTTTATTGCTACACTTATTGCTACAAATGCAATGTCGCTAAAAATATATGTGTGTAGGAAATGTCTATAAAAAAAAGGCATTAATCTACATTTGCCACTTTTAACCCAGGAGAGAAATGGGGACCTGGTAGGACAAAAAAAAGCCTTAATAGTTATGGCCATGTCCAATCCAGGTAAAAATATGATAGGAACACTCCCACCCCCCAGGGAGTGGAGATGGTGCACAATGTGCATGCACAAATTCAATGATTGGGGTAATACTATCTGTAACGCATTTAGAAAAAATTTATTAAGCACTATACAAATATGACTATTATTATTCTCATGATTCCTACTTACCTTTGCCATCATAGACGAGGAGGCCACTAGGACCACGGACATCGATGGCATCATCGATTGGAAGGTTCTCAAGATACTGGGACATCTTGCCTCCGTCAGGGAACTTAGGATGAACGTTCTTGAAGTACACCTGTTAGGAATCAAGAGTTTTTGATTTGATATCATCATTTATTACTAAACTTTGTGTCACATTAATACAAAAAGATAGACAACATGACTTAGGACATCATTAACTGGCAGGTTCTACAGATACTGGGACATCTTGCATCCTTCGGGGAGCTTAGGATGAACGTCCTTCAAGTACACCTGTTAGGAATCAAGAGTTTGATTTGATTTGATTATTTATTACGAAACTTGATGTCACATGTATGGTGTTATGGCATTACTTGGAAGGTTCTACAGATACTGGGACATCTTGCATCTTTCAGGGAACTTAGGGTGAATACTCTTGAAATATACCTGTAAGTTATATTTCAGAACACTATAAATGAGAATGTTTTCTGTGACTAATTCACAATCCACTTACCAGATTACCAATTTGAGATTCGCATAGACTTAGTGATCTTATATTTCAAACATTCATAATTCTCTTATTGTTAGTCCTATATATTTCAAACTTCTGTCTCTCTTTCATAAAGCTATGTGTAAAGTTACGCATGACTTTACGAATGACTTGAAAATGAAGGGCTAAAAGGGATTCTCAAAACCTTTTAATTCCATACCGGTACGCTAAAGTTGAAATATGCAGATGTAGATTAACCTTATCATTATTAACAAAACCTTTTAATGCAAAGGGTATTTCTGGCTACAATTTAATTGACATTATGGGAAATACAGTCACACTGTATTAAAATGTCAGGACAATCTTTGGGCATCCCATTTGGTTCTTCATAATCAAATCATTTTTAAAGTCATTCGTAACTTTAAGCACAGTTTTATGAAACACCCCAAGCTCTCATACAAATGAACTTTCAACATAGGTTAGATTGCCTTTAATGTGTGTATTGTCTCTTACCTTGATGACGAGGTCAACGTAGCCCCTATCCTCATCACTAGTGACCGGTGTGTACGGACGGACGACCAGCTTACCATCCATTCGGGTGGTCAGGTAGATATGCTGACCTATAAAACAGAGAGGTCAAACATATCTGTCTAGCACCAAGTTTTGAACAAATCATGAATAGTCTTCTTGTCAATGTTGAGATTAACCTGCTATTCTAAATCTCAATTCATATGTAAATGCATCTCAATGTATTGCCAATGTCTGAGTTTAAAGATAAAGACCAGTTCTGGTCCTGCGATTGCATTGTGAAAGAAATGGTGTGGAATCGACCAGAAAAATTTGATCATGTAGCATATAAGTATTGGTGTGTACTGCAAGATTCTAGAATCATCAAAATAATAAGAAATTTGGCCCGGTCTTGGTAAAGTAACAAGCAGTGTACAAAGAAAGATGTATATGGGACTACACAAATATGTGGCATAAAAATGTAATGTAACCACATTTATTTATGGTGCCTTGATAAAAATTATTCAATTCAACTGATACAAATAACTGTATTTTAATTTAAAAAAGCTTGCCCGAAATAGCAAAAAGTATTGTAGTGCATTTATTAATAATGGATAATAGAATGACTCATCACTAAGAAAGAAACATTTATAAATTTGAATATGTTCAGACTGACCTGTTGGAAGACCCAGGATATGATCCTTGCTTGGAAGAGCGAAGCGGAAGCGACGGGTGTCATGGCTGATCTCCTACAATATGAGTGGGAAAAAAAAAAAGATATTTCAAAATGTCCAACATGAGAAAATTTGTGATGATACAATCACTACAGCGTATGCACTATATCACAAAAGTCATGTGCGTCGTAACAAATTTCCAAGTAATCTTTAGAAGAATACTTCCGACTGTGTTTCACTGAATATATTGTCGGTGCATAGGTGAATAATAACTTTCAAGAGTGCGTTTCCAGAATTTTTTGTGCCCATGTGCAGATTGTATCTAATACCGTAATTCCTGTATATACTGAATCGTCTCAATATGCAATGGGCTTTGACCCTTTCAGGACACGAGTTATTTGTAGGGCTTAATTGATCGCACTTTGTCATTCAAATTGGCAACTCTAATTATATTTGTTTTATTGCTACATAACATTGCATAAAAGTTAAAATATAATGTCTGTGAAAATGATCACATAGGTGAAAATGTTGCCAAAAAGGTGAACAAAAATAAACAAATCTCGATCTAAAAAATTTGATTTTGAATCTCTCAACATGTTACCTATTTTCTCTTTCTCCTCATGCATCTGGCATAGTTTGTAGGGCTCTGAATCAAAAGTTATTGAACCAAACCACAAAGTGTAGAATGATTGTTACGACAGGGATAGACACAGGGTTTGTCCCCACATGGACTTACCTCACGATATACCAGCTGGAGAGGAATCTTAGTATCAGCGTCGATCAGGGTCTTTTTGGGTCCTTTGGACTTCTTTTGTCCAACCCCGAAGAAGTACCGCCCCACGACGATCGTCAGGACGACGACTCCTATCCCTACAACCACTGGCACACCAAACTATAAGGATACAAACAGAGGATGGGAGATGAAGATAAAGTGCTCTGCTTGTTAACAAGGTAATTTATAAGGCAGTTCTTGTGGTCAAACAGTAACAGCAACTTCATTACAAATATCCTTCACGGCACATCAACTGTAAGACTTTAGGCTTCATGCATATAAAAGTTTCAATACAAATGACACTGCAAGAAACAACATGCTGTGAATTATCAAAATGTATAAAAACATGAAATCAAATCAATGAGGTCTGTATATATTTCACCCTCAAGTTCTATAGTTTTCTAAAATCAGAGCAGTACTAATAACACAAAGTAGCAATTTAGTTCTAGAAAACTATGAGAGAGCTCCGGTAGAAAACAAGAATTCACTCCAATCATATCTCTCCTAGTAACTACATAGCAACAAAGAGAGCTCATATAAAAGAGTACATTCTACACTGAATCTGAGCACACACATATGAAGTTATAGTCCTATGTAGGCCTATATAGCTACATGCAGATTAGTTCATATGTATACAGAATATAAAAAATAAGAGACATCATTAGCTAATATGCATTTTGCATTCCGGACGCATCTTTTCATGCCACTGCATTTTGCTAATTAAGCTACATGTACAACCTTTTGTAAAGATCCAACATTGTGGCCTTTCAGTTGTGGGAAATTCAAATCCAAACATGCAGCTGTTATCAATTATGATCGTAGCAACTTGAAAAAAATAGAAGACAATTCTTTCATTTCTTCTGAGTTCTTGTTCCCATTACAAGAATAGTGTGGACAAACAGTGAGTAATCTGCATGGAAAACTGCACTTAGCTGTTACCATAATATACAAGCAATGGTGTACATGCAATCATAAGTAACCTGCATGGAACACTGCACAAGTTTAGCTATACTTACAGTTACAGGTGACATAATTTACCTTGAAATATCTTGCTCTGACATGTAGTAAATTATCTTTCTAATCTTTTTTATTCTTATTAAGAAATAAAGTACTCAGCATGAGATTCTGTTGTTAATAATTGCTGTATTTAATGTTAGAAATTAATACCAAACAGCAGTTAAATCGGCAATTAAAGCAAAATTAAATAAATACATTGATTTTGTTTAAAATTGGTGATTAAACCAAGCCCTGTTGGACACTTGTATACTTACATACATACATGTACATGTATATACGTGTACCGTAATCTGCCTTTCACTGCCAAATTTGTCATTAGATATTAGGCAATAAATGAGAGTTTTGAAATCGACATGGAGCACATTTCTTTTTTTCCGATGCTTTTCTTTGCTACATAGCTTGATTGCATGTTTTGCATCAACACACTTTTGCTCCATTTGAAAGGAAACAACTTACATAATGACTGAGAGATACATGTACACAACAACACAGGTTTATGCCATGCTTGACATTACTGATAAACCAGAAACTTTGGCCACAGGGAGCTCTTGTTTATTAATTATTAAAAAAAAGGGTATTCTCCTGCCACCAATACAAATAACCCCCAAATATCCACAGATCTTTTACACATGGAGACATCCCACTTTGTGCATTTTAGAATTAACCACTGTCGAAGTAATGGAGGTGCTTCATGAATACCTTTCGATTGACCTCTTTAAAAGAATACTTCCACCTGTGTATTAGATAATGTGCTGTTACTGTTAGTGAATAAATGAATGATTACATGACTTTTATGACCATGAATCCAGTTTTTGTCTTGGTGGGTTTTTATGATTTTGACACAAATGACCTTTATCTGGCTATGCGCTTATTCAGTGTTATGTCAGCAATGATTCGTCTTGTAATCATGATCAGAACCAAATGCATTATTTGCGAAAGCTTCATGCATGCCAAATTTTCTGGTTTTTCAGTTGTTTACGGTCAATAGTTACCTTCTTTGCGATGTGATATGGTTCGAGGATGAGTGATGAGAGTTTTTTAGCGGTGAGTGCCAGAGAAAAGTCACAAACCGGCCCAGAGGTAGCCAGGGTGAAGTACAGACATGCACAGAAAGGATTGAGAGAAAGAGATTTTGCAATTGTAAGATTTGCAGGACTTATTTTGTTATGACAATGTTGATTTGTGCAACAATTATAATTGGGAGGGGAGGGGAGGTTCAGCAATGGGCGCATGTATGTTGATCAACTATAGCAGAGTGGTTCACAAACAAAAAATTCAAAAATGTAAAATCGTTACTTGGAAGGAGTATGAACTGATGATCGATCAGAAAGCACCAAGTCCCTTGTGGCTGGGTTCCAGAGCTCTGGAAGCTATTCTTAAAATCTTAGATGCTCTCTGGTGCAGTCTGATATACTAAAGCATTTTGAAACACCTTTATGACTCTTTCAGAAATAATTTTGTTTGACAATGAGTTTTTTTATGATGATTGATGATGAATATTAGTTTAGGGATTAATAATTAATAGCACATTTTAAATATTCATATCTCTATTAAAAATTACTTCTTAGGCCTATTACTATAGTTAGAATCTAGTCTATACCACACATAGAACTTTACACATTGAGCGCTTTACATTTAGAAAACCCGCTCCCATTGGCCGATCCGCTCGAGTGGCTTCGAAATGAAGTGAGAGAGGGCCTAGGCTTAGACTAAACTCTATTTAACTCAGGGATTGTGTAACTTTGTCTCAGATTTTCATGATTCTGAAACAAAATCCTGGATTCATTTTAGCTCATGCTGCAATAATAAGCCAGTTCACGGTTGCAGTCTGAGCATGAACAGATAAAGCAAGGTAATTGCAGAACAAATTTTGAAATAGACTACTAGTACATGTAGAGTCTAGGGTCTAGAGTAAAGGAGGGGGTAATCGACCATCTCCAGTTTTCGGCCAATTGGTTGGATGCATGGTAAAATCCCTTTAAAATACATCGCATAATAGCATATCACATATCCCACACATACCATACCATGC
>JARBES010000122.1:1741007-1751556 GCA_030265145.1 Strongylocentrotus pallidus
GTTGATTTTCTACACGATATAGATCTGTGCTAAATTAAAAAATGACTGAAAGGATACTATTGGATTAGGAAACTTACACAAGGGATTCATACTTTGACAGTTTGCATCGAACTTTTGTTGCCTAATACGAGGGTTTTCATTATTTTCATTTCCCCCATTAATGGATCAAATTTTTCTGTCCGAATACGTGGCATAGAAATGTTTCCAAATACGAAACAGATTTCACTGCAATTTCGAATTAGCCTGTTATATTAAGAAAACGAACGAGATAGATTCATACCTTGGCAAGTTCCATCGATATCTGTTGTATTTTCCCCGCACACACATGAGAAGTTACCGGGTGTGTTTATGCAAGCATGATCTGCATCCGAGCTGCAAACAGCCGGGGTCAGTTGACATTCGTCGATATCTGACGAATGGGAATAAAGGCCCCAAAAAATTGTTTATTTAACATACAGGAAGCATTAAAATGAAGGAGAAAAAGGTTCAATTAGTAATTGTGGTAGGTATTTAACTTTGCTGCTCCTCTTTGGTAATGTTTTAATTTAAGACACACTGTTACAGAGCACACCATCCAAACAAAACCCAAGAGAGGAAAACTGCTCCTTTGTCAATTACCGAAAGAGCATACGCAGTCGTTATTGTTAAAACAACTGAATGTTCTCATGAGGGAGGTAAAAGAAAGGAGTGGAATCAAGCCGCTTTCCTTTGACCCCATGCTCCAAGCCGCCGTAAAGTTATGCGCTAATATGCAACTGCTGACCAGGTGGTAAGATAAAAGAGCGCATGAAATTTCGGGGTGTAGAAAGCCTACATCAGAAAATTGTATCACAGCAACTGTTTGCTGTCCCTTTCAATGATTTCTCATCTATTGTTGAATGTTGATGTATTGTTGTTGTATTGTTGATGCACTAATACCCAATTCGATCCCCAAATAAAGTTAAACAACTTACACTGAAATTTTGCCGGTAATTTAATATTTTGTAATAAATGTGAAGCTGGTGCCCGGCCTCCGAAATTCCCCGCGGTCGAAGCGCGGCTCGGAGCATATGGAACTTCAAAGTCAAGTGGAATGTTACACATCCCGTTGTTACGCTTTAGAAGTCACGAATGCGTTTGAATAAATTACAAGAGTTTCGACTCCTTTCTTTCACCTCCCTGTTCTTATTAACATGCACATAATCAGAAGGCGGCGGATCTCGTTGGATCAAAAGAGAGAATCACGACGAATGTCCATCCGTAATAGGTTCGTGTTCATACCTTGACATTCTTTCGGGGATGAATTGACGTATCCTGAATGACAGGTGCAGTTGTAGTCTCCAGGCAGGTTGAAACAGGTTGAGATATCACGCTGGCATTGGTCCACATCAGATGCACATTCATTAAAATCTGATGAGTAACAAGAGAGCTTTGTCATATTACGGAATTGAAGTCTGAATTATAAATAAAAATTGCATAAAACTTGAAGACAGATCTGATATTAAGAAATCATTGTCATGGAACTGGGTTAAATGATATATTATTACTTGGTAGATTCATAGATATTGTAAGGAGAAATTAAAAAAAAATTGTATGCTCCATCGCATTTATTATCTCACCCTCCTTTTCTCTCCTTTCTCTCTCTCTCCTTTTCTCTCTCTCTCCCTTTCTCTCACTCTCCGCCTCTCTCACTCTCCCTTGTTTAAACGGTCATTTATAAGAATTATTACGAGTCAAAATGTTATTGACATAGGCTTCTCCACACCAGGGTATAGGACGGCTATTTAAAGCACGACTCAATTCTGTCGTCGATCGAAAAAAAAAATGTTTTCCTCTTCTACCCCATTTATAAAATACTCCTTTGGCTCCGCTTGAAATCCTGGTACAGCCAGCTAACATACCTAAACACATTCCGTTTTCAATTTGAAAACCAGGTTCGCATGTGCAGTTGGCAGATTCAGTGGAATCCCTCAGGGCGTCATCACAATTGCTTATGTCTGCGATAAGATAAAACAAAATGTCGAGATTCAAATATTAAAATGTCATGAAGAAAAACTTGGTTAGAGCCCTGTTGAAATTAAACAGTCATGTAAAAGCTGATGCCATTTCTCCTCCTAACTTATGCAATAATTACGGTAATTGGAAATGAACCAATTAAATACTTCAATAGTTTATCCTCTCTTTTTCTGTCTCTTGCTCTCGCTCTCTCTCTCTCTCTCTCTCTCTCACTCCTTCACTCTCTCCCTCAAATATTCCATAATGGAAACACACTTTTACTTCATGCGAATTAAAATTAACCAATCATTTAACCAGTCGATCAATGGAGACATATTTTTATGAATTATTTAGTGAGTTATTATCCATGATCTTTTCAGGAATATTTGTATTCAGGTTGTGGTTCAGAAATCTAGTTTGACTATTGATAAGTTATGGTTAGGCTTAGAGTTAAGGTTGGGGTTAGTGTAAGGATTACGGTTAATGTTACAATCACTTTTTTTTGCTAGGCCATAGGCCTATAATCCGTTGACAAAGTTTGAGCAATATCCGATCAAAAATAGGAAAGTTATGTCTTTTTGGAGTTGTCATTAGTGAAACACAAATTTGCAGCATTGTGACTTATCTTGCGACCTCCTCTCCATTTTGCTCTGTACAGAAAAGTCCATAAACTGTCATTTTCTTAGTTATTGATGACGGAAAAATTGTTTCATACACGGGTTGTATAAAAAAACATATTTGCAATAATTATATTTAGAGTGAATGTATAATTGAAAGATGTCTTCAGTGAAAATGCATTTTTGAGCAGAGGATAAATGGGAAGAAACTCGCAAGATACGTCACAGAGTTGCCAATTTGTGTTAGTTTGATCTCAACTTCAAATATTCATAACTTCCTTATTTTTAATCAGTTTTTGCTAAAACTTTCACTTACCAGTTTCTTTCATTCTTTCATCAGGGTGGACTTTCCCTTTTAACGATGTCATTATCGTAAGGCAGAATTACAAAAAATTAAGAAAGTTGTTTTTATGAGAGCAACTGTTCTAAATAATCCCGGTACAACGGGTAAATATCATACCAACACAGACACACACAGAGACACACGCACGCACACAAACACACACGCACACGCACATATCGAGACCCCCACACACTCACCATCAACCTTGTTGCTCTTATAATTATTAACTTTTCAGAGATTTTTTGTTTACTTACTGTCACAGGAACGTTGATCGAGGGCAAGAATATAACCGGTGCCACACGAACACGTGTAAGAACCTAGATTGTTATCACAATCCTGTTCACAGTCATTATTATGGGTGTCAGCACATTCATTAAAATCTAAACAAATCAGGGAAGAAGATGAGAAGAACCAGTTTAATGACCATTTATTTGAAAATGGCTTGTAGCTTTTTTGAATGATCCGTTCCATACAGTGTCATAATGTCGAACTTTCGCTGCAAAACTTGTGATTTTTTTATTTTTTTGTTGATTTTTTTAAAACTGAGTTTGACTTAATTTTAACACAAATTTGCTTAAACTTACTTACTTTTTTTTCTCCAAATCCATTCTTCTTCAGTATTTGTAATTCTCTTGACATAAGTAATTTTGAAAGCTAAACGTTTAAATATAGTATACCCAAAACCCAAAACAATCACCGCAAGAAAGAAAGAGGAAGACATAGAAATTGTTGATTGGCCCCTTTAAATTAAGCTCACCAAAGCAAGTGGTACCATTGCCTGAGAGCTCGGGTGGACAATGGCCGCATGAGTACTCTTCATTGGAAGATGGGGGCTCATCGTAGCAGATAACCCCCTCGTAGCAGGGCGTACCCTCACATGAATCATAGTCTACGTCACAATGATCACCTGACCAACCACCAGAGCAGTTGCATGTGACCACCTGAAATGACGTTGTTTGAATGTACTGTAAATTTATTGTTACGATTACATCTATGCATAGTCATGTATATATTATGTTGTAGAGCGGAATCAGATTCTGTGAAGGTGAATTTATCAAAACAGCCAAGAATGGTATAAGTGTATTCCAGATTTTGTCCGTTTTTATACATGTTTTATTCTTCGATCAGCTTTGTCCTCCTCCCTTTAATACACGCATCCCACACAGATCGCCCGACCACGTAAATTCACTCGCTGAAAAATAAAAAGCAAGGACTGTTTCCGTCTTAGCGTTGAAGGTGTGTTATTTTCTCAGCCCATTAGTGGATTTTATTAGTGGAGCACCCTTTTTTTCTCGTTTTTTAAACATTTTGTATAATAACCTGAACTTGTGCGTTAGTGGTCGATGTGCATGATCTTTTTAGTCGATCATTACTTTGAACCCTTCACACAATAATAATATGTAGATTTACTCGGAAGGGGATGGAGGGGGTAATAAATGGGGAATTTTGTCCATGATAATCAGAGCATGTGTCTATACCAATATACTCACCGCGAATCCGTTGGCATTTAGGTCCTGCCCCTCGGCTTGGTTTTCGAAGTCACACACACCTTCGTTCTCGCATCGGCAGATCATGACCTTGTATGACAGCGATGTCTCTGCTCCTCGGTTGTCCATTACAATGATTTCGATGGATGATATATTCAGGTCAAGTGGTGTCCAGGTCAAGATACCCTCTATATAAGAGAGAGAGAGAGAGAGAGAGAGGCAAACATCGAGTGGGATTGGATGGAGGAAGAGAGGGAAAGATGGAAAGAAGGAAAGAAAGAAAAAGAGAGGGGAAGGTGGAGAGAGAGAGAGAGAGAGAGAGATAGATAAATAAAGAGAGCGAGCGAGTGAAAGCGATAGAGAAAGATAGAAAGGGATTTCAATCATGAAATGGAGGGAATGGGAGAAAAAGAGAGGAGGGAGGGAGACAAAGACAGACAGGGAGACGAAGAAAGTGAATTAAGGAGAGAAGGGATTAGAGAGATAAGGAGACGGAAGGATTAAAGAGAGAGGAGGAGAGATCATTATAAGGCGCACTAATCAACAGATCAATCCGCAATTATAACATTCTGATCTATCGTTTGACAAATATTATTCTCATCTATCATCTTATAGAGAGTAGGCCTATAAACACATAAGTGTGACATTTCAAAAACAAATTCATAAGCATTCATTTTTTTGGTTCATACCGGAGGTGATATCGGCGCCATCTGGTGCAGTATCGTTGAATGTAAAGGATACCTCATCTTCATTAGGGTCGTGTGCAGCAATCTCCAAGGTAACGGCCACGCCCACTTGCATGAAGAGAACCTCCCCTTCTTGTAAAGCATCGGTCTCGCCCATCTCTACCACGCTGGTTACGTTCGGAGGAAAGTTATCTATACATTTATGTTAGAAAAGTAAAACAACACAAACGTAATATTGACAATTTTGACATTCATTTAACTTCTATAGAAATATTAAATGGCATTTTAAAGCTATAATGTAGATACATGCTTCACCATTTCAATACATAAGCAATGACATTTAGAAATCATAAAGTATAGGCACACACAGATAATTCTAATAGGTTTTAAAAGGTCACTGAACCCGATCATTGGTAGGATAAAACGCGAATTTTACCTTATGTTTGACTGGTTTATCATCTTGCTCACGTGAAAGCAAATTGCATAGAAATCTTATGAGAACGTGATATACGACTTTCAGTTAATTATGTGAATAAGGATTACCCGAGGAAAACAAAATACACTGGCCTAGTGTCGATACTCAATGCCTATGAGATCATTGCTCATTTGATCATTTCATGGATGCAAATAGGGTCGATAACATCTTCTGATATACCCGGAGTACTAAAACGGCGCAGTCAAATCCCACATCTCACCAAGGTTTAGGAGGTCCTTGTCGAGTTGTTTCCCTGTTGTCATAGTTTGTTGACCCATCTCTGGACTCACGGCGAGGTAGTCAAACAGGCACGCCTCATCCTCCCCACAAGCCTCTCGGGCTGCCTTGGTTCGTTCAGGGTCGAGAGCGAGCAACTCGTCTAGGAACATTGGTTTGTATTCGCTAGGATTGTAGTAACTCCAGCTCTCATCACCGTACTCGAAGAGCGATTCGCTCTCATCTATCATCCCTTATAGTAGTAACAACAACAATGTTTAACAGAGAGTTAATGGAAGTTTGGGAAGTTAAAGTATTGCTATTTTTTACATGACTGGAGAATCTACATCATCACCGTCATCATCGTTATCATTATCACCATTATCATCATCACAATCATTATTAGCTCCAAAACCTTAAGATAATAATTATATCGACCTCTTCCTGGGTGTGCGTTTCTTTATCCTTCCTTTTTCTTTGTCTCTGCTGCTCATCTAGTCAGTTAAATTGACAATATCATTCAGAAGTGTTCACTTATCTTATCATAATACGAATCCAAAACAAAAAAAAGGTTATTATTTGAAAGAAATAGAGCACGCCTAAACATGATATTTCTACGTTACTGCTCCTGAATTTCAGTACTTTGGATTTCCATGTTCATATAAATGCATTACTGTTAGAGATTACAACCTTAGCTTTAGAACATGCCAGCAAATGTGAGAAATCTGTCCTACATATAATATTATATTAGCATACCGTATAGGGAACAAAACCATTAAGAAAAGATACTGCATTCGTTATAAATGGTATTCGACATCTTTTTTAGGATAAAGGAATACAAATGATAAAAGCTACGCTGACATACTGCTACTTCCAATGTTACTTAACAATATAAAACGTAAAGCAACAAATGATTTGACTACATCAAATACATGTACGAATAGTCTGAATCCTTTAAACATTAAGAAACGGTATGACAAGAGAACTCTTTTGAAAACTTACATGACTGTCCAAACTGAAATATTTCTCCGTCTGTTAAATTTCTTCCAGGTTGATCCACTAATAATGTTCCATTCTTGAGCCGAAAATCATCTGATTTGTCCCCATTTACATTACCTAGTTAAACACATAAAACACATATATGATCACTTTTTTGTTGTCGTTATTCTTTCCAATTATGAAAATTAAACCTGTGTGTAAATCATACTTATATATTCATAAACAAGACTTGTAGCTTTTGTCCATTCTGAGGACCTTTCAGTTGTGCATGCCGAAAGTGTTCCGACTTCAACCAATATTGAAAAACGGATAAATAGACTCTCGGATTCGGGTTAGTGTCAATATTAGGTGCAGGTCAGGGTCAGTATTATTTCCTACTTTAAGGTTTAGGATTAGGCTTACAAGTAATTTTTGTTTTGCCGTTTCCCCCTATAAACATTAAGTAACGCCTATATACCTATTTCATATACGTACAAAATAAAAGATATTCTAGGTTCTTCTATGCGCTTGAAAGATAATAATGATTCAGGCCGCATTTTACAGACGTTCGCATTGCTGAGCCACCAGCAATGACTTTCGAACCCTGCAGGGTACCCATCAACTTGATGGTCTGATGGTATGTTTTTACCCGTCTGCTAAGAAAGTATGTGTACACTTGTAAGCATCCAAGGTACGGACGGCATGAAGTCCTCTCCGAGGGACCTATTAATGCAGATTAATGTCTTACTAAACGGCACTGGCGCATCGATTGGTTTCGAACCCTGGACATGTCAGTCCGAGACCACTAATCTACCACTGTGCCAACGCGTCTGGGTGGAGAACAGCAACATAGATAAAATGCCTTACCGAGCAGACCTCTCCCGGTTCCATTCTGCGCATACTCAGAAGGGACCATGACACTCAGATCAAAGATGCCGTTCTTAAAGGTCACGGTGAAGGATGAACTTGGGAAGCCTGCTGGTTTGAACAGCGCTGTGACCTTGATCTCACCGTCAGAGACAGTGTCATTCTCCGTGGATAGGATGAAGGTTGGATCCGGTGAGTCGAGTCCATCTATATGAGAATGGATACATTTGGTATTTGGTTCCCATTTAATGTTACAAGTCCCAAGATGGATACGATGGAGTCGAACTGAATGAGCGAAAGTGCTCTGAATGTGAATTGAAAGATTTGATTGATAAAATCCCTACGGAGGATTGGAGTAAAGTCGAATAATCCGGATCGAATGCATCTGCATGTATTTGGATCTATCTGACTTGATTTCGATTTAACCTTAGATGCTTAAAACCGGATAGGATAAATGTCGTATCAACTATGAAATCAAGTCCATATTTACTTGTATGTAAGCAAATACATTTATATTTCATTAATCTATTGGGTTCTAAATACCAATCTAGCCTTATATAAGTCAGGAGGTGTCTATTTCTGTACCAGCGATGGAACAACTTGAACGGATGAATGACTGTGATATCCTCACTACGAAATTCCAGAACAGAGATGAGGCGACTTGTTTAACTCGCCAAGGCGACATGACGGGAATGCGAGTATTTAAAACTGACAAGGCGCCTTGTTTGAATCGAGAAGGCAAGAAGGCGACTTTGTGAGCTCTAACCAGTCGCCTTCCTGGCTTAAAGAAGTTTTGACAACTCGCCTTCTCGCCTTCTCGCCTTCCTGCCTTCTCGATTGACTTAAAAGAGGCCCATTGGTGAGGAGTACCAACTCGTCTCCTTGTCTTCAACATGGCGCCTTGGCAAGTTAAACAAGTCGCCTTCTCGCTTCTCGTTTAAGCTTCTGTAGATGTGATGTCAAATATATAGACTTACCCACTAGGAATTCCATCATATTGATGGCGGTACCATTAATTAGAATACTCATGTCTGTCCTGTCATTATCCAGCTGGAATTCGACCTATCACAAATAAAGCAAAACAAACATGGAATTGAATTGAATTGAAATGGTAATTATCACAAATTAACATGGCAGCCTAAGGGCTGTATTGTATAGATTTTACCAAGTAAAATCACAAAATCTAAACAAATTATGTATGTAGAAAGAGAGGGGAGATAAAGGGTGAGAGGAGACAGACACGAAAGAAAAAGAGACAGGGAGATAGTATACCGGATGGCATGAGTTTATTCTGATGAATTTAGTTACTTCGGAAGGTTGTACCGCACATGCGAATGTTGCAGCTCGGTGGACAAATGTCCTAGAATAACCGAATTCCTAATTTAGACTCTGAATCGCACACTGCACCCTAACCCTAACTCTACACCTTTCACCTTTCACGAAACAAAATCTGAAGCACTTGTCGCAAGAACAGAATCACCCGACCAATGGGTGTCCGGTGTCCCATGCGATAGGTCCCGGCTAAGAGATTTGTTCTGCCGGGATTAAGTACAAATCACCTGCAACACCGGCAGAAGATGTCGTGTTAACCACCTACCTTAGTGATGTCTTGTGTTGCAGCGAACCCTGTGAAGACAGTCCCATGTTTCACAGGCACGCCGTTGTTAAACGCCTTACCGGTTCTGGCTTGCAACATGAACGGGTCACCGTGACTGTAAGCAATCGTGGTGTATTCCCCAAGACCATTGAAGGTGTACTTCCTACCGTCAAGGGTATTGATGTGCGGGTCGCCCCAAAACCATCCTGAAGTTTTAAGAATCAAGATGGCGATCAAACTTCTTATTGCATAGTGAACGGAAGTAGAAGCAACTGCATACTTTGGGATCACCCAACCTAACATGAAATCTTTTCAAAACAATCCGTTCAATTATCAAACAGAGGTAAACGCAACTGCGCTCCAATTAGGAAACACAATGTTTTGAGGTCTCGTCACTTGACTTGAATGAAATAGTAAGATAAAGTGCTGATTTATTTCATTTAACATGCATACGTCTTTGATTCAAGATTTTTGTCAGAATGATGTGGCCCCTACCAACCTCCTAATCGGGGCCATTCCTGAAGCTCGACAGCCTTTGAGATCGTTATAGGGTTCGTCGAGCGCTCGATCTCGTGAACCCGCAGAAAAGATGTGAGAATGTCCTATAAACTGTTTGTCTCTATGGCTGTAGAGTTCGTGGGCTGTAGTATCCCCCACAACAAACTCAGAAAAATCATACTTATTTCCATGTGCAATGTGATATTTGGCACCTTATCAAAACATATTGGCCTATCTAATCATCAATTTGATTTAATGATGCTGGAAGTTGAAAACAAATGTGATGCTATCTATGGATAACAACCCAAACAAAACAATGATGTGCATATTTTTGGTATTCCCTTGTTATCAAATCAGTGATGAATACGACTTACAGATTTTATTGTGATTGTTAATTATTTGTTTAATAATATCCCTAGACGAGATCTTACCGAACCAAGGTTGTCTATATCCCCAGCAATTCGATTTTGGACGACGACTTTCGTAAAGGTTACAGAAATTCCCTCCAGCCAGACCACAGCAGTAGAATCGGGGTAAGACGTCTCTCTCTGAATAAATTAAAACGATTTTAGAAAAGGAGATTAATGATTACGAAAGTACAGAACGAGATGAATAGAGAGAGAGAGAGAGAGAGCGAGAGAAAGGAGAGAGACAGATAAAGAAGAGAGATAAATAGAGAGAAAGAGAAAAGAAAGAGAGAAGGGGAGAGCGAAACAAGAGAGAGAGAGGGACAAAGAAAAAAGAAAGATGAGGGGGAGACGAAGAGAGAGAGAGAAAAAAATGGGAGAGAGAGGGGGGGGGGGGGGCGTGC
>JARBES010000122.1:2329483-2339493 GCA_030265145.1 Strongylocentrotus pallidus
TAATTTACTAGGGGTTAATTGTCCTTGGGGGTTTATTGTCCCGTTCGTAACTGGCTGGGGGTGATTGTCCAGGGGGTAATTGTCCTAGAACCCTAGATTCAACCTTTACAGTGTTGGATCAAGCTTGTTCAAAGTGTTAAACTGACATTTTTGGAAAAGTGGTCTCTCCACGGCCCTTTTAAATGGTGATATAACAGTTTAGTTTTAAGAGTAGTAAATCCATTGACCAGGGTAATAATACGCTAAGTAGTTTGACCGGTTGTGATGATGGTGGGTTCTTAAAAAGTGCATATCCATCATCCCGTGACTTTCCTCGGGCTGCAACATTATCACTCGGGTTACAACCAAACAGCCAAATATGTAGCTCTCTAGTATATCAGGTACCCATTAACACCTGGGTAGAGAGTGCAAAATGTTGATCAATGTCTTGGCAGAGGATGTTAGTGCAAGACCAGGATTGGAACCCCCAACCCTTAGATTGAGAGTAAAGTGAATTAACCACTATACCACAATACCACAATTTTTTTTTGTAATGAACTTTGTAACTGCTTTTAAAAGTCTTACCGGAAGACATTCCTTTTCTTGAAAGCATATAGTACCTAAATTTGTAGAATTTGTACACAATTTGTAATCTTGAATCTATCCTTTCTTTAATACTTTCATAATGCGTTCAGGAAAACTAACTAGATAGATTTTAGGTGCATTATTAAATATCATAATTGATATTACCTTGATAGTTATTTTAATCATTATTTGTATTATTATTATTATTTATAGTATTATTATTCTTTTTGATATTATTATTATTATTATTACTTTTATTATTAGCATATAAAGTGATTTGTAAGGAACGCTTATTAAGAACGAATTCTCACGTTTGTAATGCCTTGTGTCGCAGCGAAACCCGTAAAGACGGTCCCTGTGTTAACAGCTACACCATTCCTGAATGCTGCGCCGGTACGAGTCTGGAGAACAAATGGGTCATTATTGTTGTATTGCATCATAATGTACTCGCCAAATCCATTGAAGCTGTACATCCTCCCATCAAAGGTTAAAAAGTGTGGGTCACCAGTTCCCTGAGCTAAAAGGATAAAAATTAATGATGATGAGAATCACAATACCAATGATATTAATTAATAACAAAAATAATGATAATAATAATGACAGTAATAATAATAAATAATAATAATAATAATAATGATGAGATTAATAACATTAATAATACAGTGAAACTTACTTATAAAGCCCATTCAAGGAAAATCTTTACCAAAAGCAGTCTTTATTGTAGGCAAGTGGTCTTTATCAAAAGGCCATTTTTGTTGTATCCATCAAAATTTAAAGATTTTAACGGTCATGTACAATTAAGTTGTTGCATCAGGAATTGACTCAAACTTTTGTATTTTCTATTTCTGCTTATGGATAATGTGTTATTCCGTCTTGATGTACAATTAGCATTCTGCATCAGCATGTACTTTTCAAAAAAGTCCCCCAAAAAGAGGCAATGATCTGCTATATGGGCTAATTATTGTAAATAGATGAAGAACCTACCACCATTGGGAGGGAAATATCCGTCACAGCTTGCCTGCGGGCGACGCTCCTCATAAAGATCACAATATCCCTCACTAAGAATAGCCCTTTCACAGCACATTTGTCTAGGTACGACGTCCTCACCTAAAACATTGAATGGATATCATGATAAAATATTCTTGCATTAAGCCGTCTTTTACAGTGTACCAATCACCACAAATATTTTGTGCATGTATGTCAGTAAATCCTTGTTTAGGTGACCATACCCAGACACTAACCCCCTGGACAACCACCCCCGGATATTTCCTAAGATAACCACCCTCTAGGACAACTACCTTCTAGGACAACTACCTCCTAGGGCAGCAATCCTTTAGGACAACTACCCCCAGACAACTGACCCCAAACACCTACCCACCAGGACAACCACCCTCCAGGACAACTACTCCCAGGACAACTACCCCCTAGGATAGTTGTTCGGGGGGTAGTTGTCTGGGGATGGTTGTCCGGGGGTATTCCGGGGGTACACAGTGAACATGTATATACATATCATATACATGTATATATAAGAATAAATGAAATCTTTGTCGGTTAATGAAAAACAGATAAGTAAAAAAGAAACTATATTAGAGATAAAATATACAACATCACTGTACATGTATTTCTACAGTGTATTGTCATTATTGTATATCATATGTGTATATCTCCGAAAGACACTGAAGACTATGGTGTCATCTACTACATATACCTTTTTTGATGAAAGATGAAAGTGGTATTTCTAGCAAATTTACATTTAATACAGGCTGATATTTCCAAACACATAAATGAAACTTACTTTTCCATTCATTATACAAAGCGTCATTGTTTCTTAGAGATGTTGCAAGTAAGAGTGCCTGGAAATTGCTGGATTCCCATAGGTTCTGGTAGTCTGTGACTAGAGCATCATTAATGTAGTTACAGCGGAAACCCTCATCACCATCCGTGGTTGACTGGTAGCATTTCACTGAACCTAAGCGTGCGAAGGGGGTTGGGAAGGGGTAATGGAGGGGGTAGAATGTGGAGAAGGGAAAAGGGACGGGTAAGGGTGTGGGGAAGGGGTTAGGAGGGAGTAGAGGGTTGAAAAGGGATTAGGGAGTGATTAGGGAAGGGGTAATGGAGGGGGAAGAATATGGAGAATGGGATAGAGATGGGATAGGGTGTGGGGGTTGGGTTATGAGTGAGAAGGGGTTGAAAAGGGGTTAGGGAGGGGATTAGGAAGGGATTAGGGAGGGGGTAGAGAAGGGGTAAGGGATGTGTTAGGCAATGGGTTAGAGAAGGGATAAGGGTGTAGATAATATTTATATGAAGTATCAAAGGCAAATGCCACGTTCATTGAGATGAACCCAACTTTGAAATAAATCATTACATTTTTCCATTTTTTACCATAACTATAATGATATCCAATATAATAAAAGAGTTATATCAGGATGGTTGTAATAATGATTTTAAAGTTTTTTTATCATATCGAAAGCACTACATTTAAATTTTGCTTTTGGATGTGATAAGAAAAACTTAAAAACATCATAATGATATCCTAATGGTAATCTCTGTTAACAGTAACTTTTACATGAAAAACTGAAATAATTTCCTATTTGGAAAAAAATAACTAAAAGTTAAGTTATAATACATCTGTCATGTATTAATATTATAGCTTCATGTTTCCAAAAAAGTTCTTTAACAGCACGACTTTAATATACCCGGTATCAATTATTATTAAATTGAATGTTGATTACAACAGCACAATATACACACTTCTTTTAATGATATATAATTTGGGGGGATTAATTCATCATGCTAGGCAGCAATCGCTGTTCATGTTTTGAAGTTAACAGGACAATATTTATAGCAAATCAGTCATCTTGCCTTTGGACAACAAGATATTTGTGAACTTACTATAACTGGCACTGCTGAAATCGGGATCGTTGGCCCTTGGAAAAGTACATTTTCTGAAGTTTACGTCACTTGCAGCTTGTTTCCTTGAACAAGGGCACACAGATGCATCGGAATAGTTGTAGGTCACCCTGAGGTCATTTTCATACCACATCAAACACTCAACACATGGGTTGACAAAATCAGCACCATTGAGGTTTAGGCGATAAATGTAGCTGCCCTGAAGTAACCAATATCACACAAAAACAAGTTTAAAGTAAACCGATCATTAATACACAAACTATAACTCCATGTATGACTGGACAGCAACTCTTAACACGAAATATAATACTATGAAACACATTTTTTGTTAATCTGCATCTTGTAAAAGGGGAATAAAAATATGGACACTCATATATTTCATAGACCTAACTAATTGGATCACATGTGACTTCTGCAAAGATACAATTGACACAATTTGTATTCCGCATTCATCTCAGGTTTGTTGTTTGTTTAAAGTGTATAAATCAGAGAAATAGCGTTTTAAAATGTAGGATATAGAATATAATTGCTTCCAATTTAAGATATTATGTTATCAATTTAGCCCTCGATAAACCCTTGTCCTGAAAGTGCTAAACAGATAAGAACAGCTTACCGTCTGACCCGTATTTCCTGAGACCAAGTCTCGTCGATAACTATTATAAATAGTGTCCTGATCAGTATCTTCATACAGATTCATTACATCGTCAATGTTACTGTATCCCACTCGTGCTGGTAATGGTTTTGATTGAGTCAGCCATTGAAGGTCTCCTGCCTGGTAGTTCATCATTACACCTGTCTGTTTGCCGTCGGTGAATACCACAGCCTGGTAGGTGTTTGACTGTGTAATAAATAATAATGATAATAGCTACATTTCGATTCGGTAAGTATATATCCTAGGGGTGCTCAATGCGCCTACAAAATAGAATTAATACCCTGGCTGTAGTTTAGCTGCCCTAAGGGGCTAAAAGGATTCAATAATGAATTCCTACCAGGTACCCATTTACTTCACCTGGGTGGAGAGTGACAAATGCAGACAAAGGTATTGCCAAAGGAAATTTTTACTGAGGAGGGACTTGAACCGCAGACCATATCTTAATCACAGCCGGGTCATTGACGTAACAACTGAACACATCTATTCAATGGAAAATAAGAACTTTCAGCAGTTTATCAAAGAGAAAGGCATTTACTGCGTTAAAAAACGATAAAGAGAAGGTGGAGTTTTCAAAAGCAGGAGAAAAATAACATTCAATAAGGTTGTTGTTACACCACGTGGGTTGTACTGAAATAGACTATTTGGTTTAAGGATATAGAAACGAAAAAAAAAGTGAGGGAGCTATACTCCTTTGGTTTTGTCACATATAGGATTACCTGATACGGTTGGGAGAGAAGTAGAGACAGTTAGGAGAAAGAAGTATTATTTCGTCAGTGACGTCTAGAAAAGACTGATGAACGGAAATTAAGACTGGTGGACCGGGTTATGAATGCAGAGAGAGAGAGCGGCTCGAAGTCCCAGAAGCGGGTTTGACTGCTCTTTATCACTCTTTAATACAAAAGGTCAACCTGTTCAACCTCTATAATATGGCACACAAAAAGACCAAACACCAACACCTCGCCCAGTGGATGACTCACTTAAACTATAGGGGAAACTGAATGAAAATCTGTGATTATTGATAGAGGTCAACATGCTTATGGCAATTTCTATAAACGTGATTGGTATTCATTAAAGAAAATGATCCCCAATGCTTGAGTGAAACGAATTTGACTTATTTAGCAATCATGTATTTTCTCCAAATCTTAACTATCATGTGAACACAAAGTCATAAGAAAGTGACACTCAGGTCTGTGGTACATGTTTCTAGTCTTACCTCCTGTCCCGGTTGTGATCCAGGCGGCTGGATACCTTCCCAAGTGATCTTCAACGCTGCTATGGGATTCATATCACTCAATTCCGAGTCTGCCCTGTTTAGCCTGCTCTTTAAGGCTTGAAGAAGGTTGTTATCTGAGATATCATACTCATCTTGAAGCTAGACAAAATAGTTAGATATATGAGAATAGAAATAAAGAACTTTAATATTACATTAAAAAAGAAAATCTTGGATGAAATATCACATTCTGATATTTTACATGTTGACACTTTGAAGTCTCACATGAAGATGAGCTTATACATATAGTGATTGGTTTGCTACCAATGTTTTTTTTCATCTTGATAAGTTTTATTGGTCAGAAAACACAATGATTTACAAAATATGTGTTACATTGTTTTGCAGAAAAATAATGAATAATCATATTGTTTCACACGTTTCACATTTCAGTGTAACATTAAAAAAACATAGCATGATACTTATGTACACCCCGGCCGCACAGACGATACGACCATCAGACCGACACTAATTAAATGGAAAGAGAGAGGCTAAGAAGTAAAGAATATTGCTACCAATGGTTGGCATCAGGCAAAGTTGTTTGATTTCACCCACCATGTTCAATATATTATTGGAACATATCATGACAGAATCTAAGCCAGCAAAGGTGGATTATGTGTTATCAATCTGAGATTTGCTGATGACAACGACCTAATTTTTGGAACACCATAATATGGTCCCTTACAGGATTACAAAAGTAATCTTGGAATGAAAATCAGTGCTGATAAAAGCAAGACCCGTAAGATGGGTTCTGGTGAGAATGTAACAGTTAAGATTGGAAGAGAACAGCTGGAAAGCATTGATCAAGTCAACTATAACAGAGAACGCTAGATCTGCACAGAAAGTCAAAATCAAAATTGCAGTTGCCACATCAAGATTCAAGTTTCCAAGTTCATTTATTTATTTCCACACATCTCAAACAATTTTAACATGAGAAGTGTAAAACATAATACAATTGAATACACAATTATTCCTTCCAGAGATTATAACATCTTAATAACTATTGCACGGTCATGTATCATCAAATGATGAAAGAGAAAAACAAAATCTTGTTTGCTTCAAGCTCGAGAGCGAGGGGGGGGGGGGGGGACTCATGAGAGAAGCTTAGCTTGTATTATTGTCCCTTTAAATAACTTACTTAAAAATTAACAATAAAGTGTGACAAATAAAAGAGAGAATGAGAGAGAGAGAGAGAGAGTAGAGAATGAGGAAGGGAGCGAAATTAGGATAGTAGTTAAGCAGTTTAAAGAAAAAAAGGGTTCCAATTAAATTATAGTTGGAAAAAGAGATATATAGGGAGTCCAACTTACAGATAAGTTCAACTTAGGATCTTTGTAAAACACCCCCCTGATTACTAATTTTATTCATACTCATTTTTATTCATTCAATTTGCTCTTAACCCCTCAAATGCTTGCTTCATGCTTAAAGGCCGTATGTACTAGTTTAGCTAGTGGGGATTAGACCACCCAGGAAGGTCACTGACAGGTGGCTATCTCATCAACTCAGCTCTCAATTAACATAAGAATAAGAGGTTCATGGGGGACCAATGGTCAACGATTAGGCATTGTTGTCTATATAGAGGGAGCAAGTACATGTAGCTACAAGTAATACAGTGGGCCTTTAAACAGTTATAGCAGAAACTATAAATGCAAAGAAGACATCCATAGACATTGGCCTACTGGTCGTATCCAGAAGTCTGGTTTTATTATACCCGGGTTTAACTAAACCAGATGTCAGGTCTAAGTTACATTTCAGTTTCTAAAAGCCAGGTTTACTTAAACCGGGTTTAAAGTTTAGCCAAGATTGAACTACCACGGAGATATAGTCTGCTTCTACTGCACATGCTCTGAACAGGGTCCAGACAACCCGCCTCAAAGACAGCTCGAGACAATACCCTGGACAACTCGCCCAGGTCGAGTTGTCCAGGGTGCGATTTTTTTTTCTGTAACCTTAATGTGTCGAAATCGACAATAGTGTCACTTGAGCAAAGACTATCAGGGGACTAGATGGTTTATACGCATGTGAGTGGACTTAAACTTTGTGTGTGTTTTCCATAGAGTATACTACATGTATAGTAATTGTCGCTGCCATCGGCATCGCGCGCGTTTGGCTAGGCTTTGCAGTATATTATTTGTATTAAATATAGGCCCATTTGTAAACTGTATTTTAGCCAGTGGCTGCAATCAACAGTGTTAACCATGAATAAATAAATAAATTAGTTCATAGTCTATCTCAAATAAATTAAGAGTACAAACATGTATGTATATTAAGATAACATCTGGATTCTTTCTTCATCTTGGATGTTAGTGCATGAGAATATAACCATAGATCTTGATCTAGAGATCTAGGTGAACTTGAACTAAAAAGAAGCCCATAATACGACTTTCTGAATCATTTTTTAAAATCGAATATTAAGTCCATAAGGCCTAAGCACATTGTGAAGTTGGGGAAGGATTAACCCAAATTAAACCCAGCAGTGACAGTGTATCCATATTTTACCCCATAAACAATATTTTAATTTCAGTTGTCCACTTCGAATCTGATTCTGTGTTAGCAGACGACCATGCCACTGTACTGTGTACATATGCTAAACGATGCGCGATGCCGATGGCAATGTTATAGTGGCGATAATGATACATGTATAACTCTGTGGAACAGACACAAAGCTGCTCAAGTCCACGCGCATGCGTACAAACCATCTAGTACACTGAAAGTCTTTCCTCAAGTGGCAATATTTGCAATTTCGACGCGTTAGGGTTACGAAAAAAAAAATCGCGTCCAGGGTAGGGTGCCTTTACGGACAGCTCGATCCACTTTTTTCCCCTCATGATTTCTAGCTGACCCCCCAAATAAAATTGAAATGAGGTGTATTTCTAATTCGATACCACTACTAGTACTACCAGTGATTTGATTAACGGTGGTCAGCACACTCTAACGTTTGCGAAACAGACCAAAGTAATTCTCCTCACGCTTCGGTGTCGTGTATGTTGGCTTGTTGCACGCACATGATTACTGCGGTCACGTCGTTCGTATGCATTATATCTGATTGGCCCCAAGTCAGGCCACGGGAAAGACATGTAGTCTCATTATGCTACACCCCTTTAACTCGCATTTATTTACATCGTTTGGACACAATTCGAATGTGCATTGCATTCACAGCTACCTTCAAACTACTATACATGAACGCAACATCAAACTAAAGGAATGGGGCTACTGTATTTGTTTACCTCTGCAACAAAGTGATAGTGAATAGTCTAGTGATACATGTTGATTTACTTTGGCAACTTTTTGGTCTCAAGGATTGTCGTACTACAAATCACACAAACTTACAGAAAATATAAATCCATAAGATTTAGAAAATATTAGGCATAACAATTCAATAAGGAAATAAAGTAGCCAAATTAATGTTAAAACTTACCGACGGCATAACATCGCAAGGCAGTAAGCACTTGCAAGTTGCAGATCGATGACGAGCATAGCTCTCTAGATGTATCCAGGCTAACTCGCCCCACGGGACATCTCGCCCCGGCCTCAAAGACTGGGGCGAGATGTCCCGACATGATTCACCGATCGAGAGATACCAATGTATATGTTTGTGCTCAGTGTGACTTAATAATGCCATTTACAACCACAATCTTTAATGGAATTGTGTTAAATGATACTATTGAAGACAATCTATAACTTCTCTTTAGGTAAAATGACAAAAAAAATGGCATTTCGGACAATTTACTCACAGCTCGAAATTCGCTTTGCCGCATGAACAATAAATGTGCATTGTATCGACCACTGAAATTCGAAGTGTTTTTGTCATTAAATCACTGCAAAAATATCATTTTCATAATGTATGAAGGTCTATTTTTGATTCCTGGCATAAATTTCGTTATTGAGAAGTCAAATGTACTACATTTTAGACGAGATAGCTGATGTTTGTTTACATTCTTTCGTCCTGGCCGTAAACTAGCAGACTATACTGCTAGTGCTACCGTCGGGACATCTCGTCCCCGTCTTTGAGGCTGGGGCGAGTTAGCCCAACTCCCTCTAGATCTATCTCTAGTGCTGGAGTCAGCTACAAATAATGTAAATCGCAGACGATATCGATGCAAAAAATCCTCGTCAGGTTTGGTACATGTACACTTTAATATTAACTCAAATCATACCTGATAAAACATTTTGGGATCACCAATGCTGAGGTCGACTGCAGCTCCTAGGACAGCAATTGACGCATCTCCATCAGTTGTAGTGAAGAGAGATGGGTTTGTGTACTGAGTCAGAGACTTGTCTATCGAACATCTGACGTTGGAGAACTCGATCATGCCAGTAGATGTGAACTACATGTAAATTAGATAATCAAAAAGATATTTTTTGTTCAAGTTTTTGACTTTTGAGCAATCATGGTTAATGTTATATTATACAAATGCTTTGAGGGACATGGCTAAAACTATTCCCCAGGGCAATCTCGAAAACTGTATCGTTCCCCAAGATGAAATCGACGGGCACATGCAGTTTCCAGGTCACAGCTATGATCGAGATGTCATGTGCAGGCCATGTATCAATGGTCATGCAACCACCACCCCCTTAACCCTTACTGTACTGGGGTGGGGGGGGGGGGGGGGGGGG
>JARBES010000122.1:4331454-4349494 GCA_030265145.1 Strongylocentrotus pallidus
ATAAGTCCTCCTGTTACTAGACACTTGCTCCATCAACAATTGTTGTGTGCTTACTGTCCTGCACAGGCTGCACTAACCGAAATTCTTTACTTTGACCCTGCCTCTAAAAGTGGATGCATATTATAATAGAATGTATATGATGTATGTGATGGATTTTATTCAATATAGCGATAGTAAAGCTATATGAAATTCACTTTTATACACTGTTAATGAAAGATAATTTTTTAAATTATAATCCTTTGTGCGCTAAGACTATTATACTTTTCACTTAATCTAATCTCAACCCTATTTGCAACCTTTATCCAAATCAAATAAATTTGACTAAATTTTTGCCCAGAGCATTTGTCACCTGAGCATAGCCATACATATAACTAAGCTCCCATGTGAATTTGCAGTCATTCAATTGAAACATCGACTCGCATAATGTTATTTTATGAATCATTAATTGAAAGCCCAGATCAATTCTCACATTACCTAAGCATAGCCATACACATACATGTATAATTGAGCACCCAGCTACATTTAGAGTCATTCAACTAAAGCACGAACTCTGATAATGTACTTGTATGAATCATTGTTTGTGTGCATGTATGTCCAAACTGTCATCGTTTCAGATGTTAGGTATTTAAGAACAGCCTTTTTACATCCCCTAGTAGATGCCTTGTGTTCCTTGCCAAACCTGACTGACCTAAATTTAAGTGGAAAGGATTTCCAGGAGTTCGATTCTACACTAAATGCAAAATTGGCAACCTTAAAAGTATGTATTTTTGTTTAATCTACATCCATGCCATGATGAATTCGTGTACACATGTAGCAGCGTAATTGAGTTTAAGAATGGATGATATATAATTTACTGTCAACGTTTTTTGTTGGTGTATAACGGCTTCGTGCGATAGATACACAAAGCCTCAACTCGAGTGCGGATAGATCGTATAATGAACTCAAGCGCATGCATCATTTGTATACTATATACTAGTCTCAGCAGACGAAGGAACAGTATCAAAGCCAGTGTCTTTCACTTACAGTGTATGATACATAATTTATAAAGCTTGAGTGAAAAATATGAAGTTCTGCAAAAAAAGCTTTACTTTTGAAGGTTTGCCTCAAAAAGGTCATTTTTTCATGGAGAATAACTGGATGAGTTTAGTAAACAATTGTTGGGGAAAGGAAGTTTTTTGTTGCCACTGATGTAGTAATACAATTCAGTATAAACATAGTACTGAAATACTTTAAAGACTAGTCGATATAAATACTTTTGTTTGTCTTAATACAAAATAAGTTTAAAGCGATGTATAAGGTTTTAATTATGTCATCATTGGTTTGAAAGCAGTATCAAAGTGACTTCAGATTCAATACTCACTAAACAAGGATGGAGATTAGATCGCATTGTACTTATTCTTTGCATAGCTACATTTGCACACACTCCATTTACATTTATGTATAATGCATGCTTTTTAGTCCTAAATGTATTACATGTTTACTATACTACTACTAATGATGATGATGAAAATAATCATAATGATAATGATAATAATGATTATAATAATAATGATGATACCAGTAACAATGATAATATAAATATAAATGAAAGTACTTCTACGACTAATACTACTCCGACTACTAATAATAATGGGTTCATAATTTTGAGATCTTTCACAGTGCTAAACAGATATGTTTTAAAATTGCTTCAACATTTTTCATATGTTTCTTTATTTTTAAGGTATTCCGGCGAGTTACCTCATAAACAGTGGCTTCATATGAAAAGGGCCTTTCCCCATACAAATTTGTCATAATTTGTGGAACATCAAATAAACACCTTTTTTTATTTTTTTTTTTTTTTATTTTTTACTAGAACCCAGCATTCTTTGTGATTTGTACTATAGTAAACTGACGTTAACAAAAGTACTTGAGACTGGATACGGGACTTGATAGGAAGGAAATGTAAATTTCTTAAGACTGGGAATATTGATTCATGTTTCTTTGTTCGTGATACAAGTCGCACTGCTCAGTTGTGAATAACATGTAATATTGCAATTTGATACAAATGGGAGACAAAAAAGCAAACTATTACAACAATAAAAATTGCACATTACAAAAGCATGAATTAGGTGTTTAGAGGTTACCCAACAAATTATAGTTTTACCTATTTTTTACTGCCCAAATGATGCTCAGCAACATTTTAGTGAAACGAAATTTTAAAACATGAACTTATCCAAAGTGACTCCTAAACCCCTATATATTTTGGTCGCATGAACAAGAATGCCATATACCATCTGTGTCAATATTAGGTTACTTAATCTGTGGCGTGAAGAAACATGAAGAGATCCAGTCTTGGTACTGCTGACTTTCAAACCATTAACTTGTGACCATTCTTCGACCGCTCGCACACAATTTGATATTTCTGTAGTAAAATCAAAACTACCATTTTTCTTAAATGCGATCAATCTTACACTTATCATGCCTACAGGCTTATCATCTAGTATAACTCATAGTTTATGCTCTTTCTCCTCACCGAATGATGAAATATTTCTTTAAGTTTTCACATCCAATAAGTCTCCTACTTGCATACCAGTTCCAAAGCCATACTCCATACTGTAGGCTCATTTTTGTAATTTCTTAATTTGAGTTCAATAGGATTTACATGACATATCGTCTGTTGAGAGCTAAGTGCCTGTTGGGTCTATGTAATGAATAACGCCCTTCGTTCTCTCAACAGACGATATACGTAGCCATCGCTCAACTCCATTCTGAATATATATACTATCAAACATTATGGCTGTACAATTAAGTGTGGACGATATAAAAAGAATAATACACACAAACAATGAAGGTTCATGTATTAATCGTTTGGGCACACACAAAATACACACAATATACAAATGTCAAAGGGATCGGAAAACTCTTCTAAGCATCAATAATCAACTTAAAAATAACATTGATCACTTAATGAAACGGGAGCAATTAATCTCCCGTCTATTACCAGGAGCAACACTATAAAAAAACGAGATCGTCAAAAGGGAGACCGAAACTCACCTTTAATAATAATAATAATAATATTGGCATTTATATGGCGCTCTTACAGACATACATGTGTATCACAGCGCTTTACAACATATTATTATTACCCCGGTCATCGGATTCAGGCTTACCCGCACACAAGGTATGCACATTCTCCACTCCCTGGGGAGCATTCCAGCCAGTCGCCATTTTACCTTTTTACCATTTTACCTTAAGGTTAATCGCCGTTACGATCAAATGAATAAGCAAGTACACAATCGTACAACAATAATCAATCATCAAAAAGCGAACACGAAAAGGATCATCAAATAATTCAGCAAAGTGTTAATTTTTGTTTAGCTCAAACCTAATCAGACCATGCTCACTGATCGTTTATTAAAGAAACAATTAAATAGCACCAGTATAACTATGTTCAATGAAAGAGACATCAGCCGCGTCTGTCAGCTTCAGTCAAAAGGATTATAGAACTACACTGTTGCTCATATAAGTTTGAATACATTTTGTTCGTACCGCCTTTCAATGCAATTATTTTGACAATATGCTCCTTTCATTGTATTTAAGGTTTAAATCTTTGTAAAAATGTATTAATCAATATCCATGACTCTTTAGTTAGATCAATAAGTCTCGAGAAGATATCAATGTTATCTATTGAGAAGAAAAAATACGTATTCTCACAATTAATCCATGAAAAAAGGTATCATCATTTGATTCCACTATCTTGGGCAACAATGAGTGAAAAATAGGATAGATAAACCATTATTGCACTTAACAATTTAGGAAAATCAAATTCTTTTCAATTATGTTATTTTTTATTGAACTTGGTCAAATCACATCACAGTTCTTCTGCCTTTCCAGCAAGCACTGCAACAAGTTAGTTTTTCTACATATACCATCAAAAGGACTCAAACCTACATAAGTGACACCTCCCTGCCTACAAGTAGCCCTATACACAAACCTGGGACACCTCCCTGACAAAAACCAAGCCTTTTTTGTTCTTTCCGTTTGGACACAAGTACTTGAACTTTACCCTCGTCACATTTTGTAATTTGTTTCGCCATATAACGAAACACGGAACTTCTTCCAACCCGCTTGTCTAAAGTCCACATTTATGTCGGCAGTTGCTTATGTCAAATGAAATTTTGCTATTTCAAACTGCGACCTAATGTTTACGAATGTATTATCTGACAGACGCCCTCTTGTAAAATAATCGAGAAGAGTATCAAATTGTGACTTCCAACCCATGTACACCTCTTGAGCGTTTTATAGACTGAGAGAAAGAGAGAGAGAGAGAGAGAGAGAGAACGAAAACGAGAAAGGGGAAAGGAGAGGAAATGGGTTAAGAAGGAGAGTAAGAGAGGAAGAGATGGAGAGAAAGGGAGAGATAGGGGTAGGGAAGAGAGAGAGAGAGAGAGGGGAGAGGGAGAAAGAGTAAGAGATAGAGAAATAGAGAGAAAGAAAGAGACATAGACAGAACGAAAACGAGAAAGGGAGAGGGAGAAATGGAGGGAGAAAGAGTATTAAAAGAGGTATATAGAGACAGAGAGAGGGGAGAGAGAGAGAGAGAGAGAGAGAGAAGGGATAGGGAGAAATGGAGGGAGTAGAGATGGGATAAGAGGTAGAGTAAGACAGAGTGAGAGAGAAAGAGAGAGAGAGAGTGTGTGTGAGAGGTAGATATATACATGTAGATAGATAGAGATACAGACAACAAAGCAAAACAATAAAGCAATAAAGCAATAACGATAGTTATTGATGTTTTTAAATATATAAAACACTTACCATTTTTCTGTCCTATAAATGATTAACTAACTCCGTGATGCTTCCTTCCAGCAAACCTGTCAACGAACCACGTTAAGCTATGATCACAAATCAGAGCAGCGACCGACCGATTAGTAGCCTGCTCGGTCGCCGCTGGAATTTAGGCATCGCCCAACGATTTTTGGAGAAGTCGAGCAGGCTGTAGAGCCCCAGCGATGCCTGGGCGGTGCCCTGTCGATTTCCCGTCGGTCGCCGGTCAATTTTAGGCCAAAACTGGGCGAAATCGGAGAGCTTCTCCGAACGGCGTCCCTGCGCACAGTGGGCCAGGGAGGAACCAAAGTGCGCCAAAACTCATTTTTGGTGATTTTTTTTTTCCCCAACTTTTTTCTTGCCCAGTTGACGATTAATGATTCTATTACACTAAAAGTTTGTCCGTTGTAAAAAAAATCATTAATAATCATCAAAGACATTAATCATACTCAGAAAACATGAATCATGACTCAAATTCTATTTACCGATTAAGCTTTATTATCAATCGTTTGTATTAAGCATGTCAGAATCATAATGAATTTCCCTGCCCGCTCGATCGTTGGATCCGATTACGCCCTCCTCGGTCAAAACGGTGAGGCGCTAAAATACTGCCCCCTTCCGAGACTAAAACTAATTCCTCGTTCCATATGAAGCAAAAAGGGTACTTTTTAGAAAGGAAAAGAGACACGTGTCGAAATAACGTTTGCAGAGGGGAAAGGGGGCTCTAATTACAAAGGAGCACTTGTTGAAGGAAAATTGATAGCTATCAGATTTTAATAGTGGCTTATGAGAAGGGGGAAGGGTTCTTATGAAAACACACATTAGGGGGTGTTTATACGAAAGGAAAAGGGGCACTTATCAAAGTAAAACCTCTCAGATTAAATAGGAGCAAATATAGAAGGTAAAGTAAGCATTTATCAAAGGTGGTAAGAAGCACTTATTTGAATGTGGAAAGGACACCTGTTTATTACATGGTTTAACAAAACTTAAGCAGATGTCAAAAACAAATAACAAAATCAAGAAAAGAAATGACGGTGTATAACATGATAAGAGTGACTGGGAAAACTAGGAAGGAGGAGAAATAACAAAATAAAGAGAAGGGGTCGAGAGGGTGTCTTCAAGGAGTAGTGACAAGAACTTGGATAAGAAAAAACAAGGAAGATGGCGAGGATCGAGGAAGAGGCAGAAAGGAAAATAAGAACGAGTAGAATGTACAGGGGTATAGGCAGTTTAAATTATACTGCCTTTACCCCTATACCTTCTACTATAATAGGTATATACAGGTACAGTTTAAAAAAAAGATCTAAGGGTAGTAGAATGTTTTGTAAGGATGAGATGAAACAGAGAGGAGTGAATGGAGCAATGGAGGGGGGGGGGAGGGGGCGTGAAACACGCTTTCGGAGATAATACGAAACAGGAAAAGAAGAGAATAAAGAGTGGGATAGTGGATGAAATGGTGTAAAGGGTGGTGATTGGAAAAGGAGGGTTTTACTCAAGGAAATTAAATTTTTAAAACGAAAAATAAAACATCAGAATGAGAGGGGGAAGGAAAAAAAGGATTTAGCACAATCTGAAGTGATACAGGGTTTAACCAATTATGATCAATGATACAGAGCCAGAGGCGAAAAGGGGGAATCAAGAGGGAGTGTGGGGGAAATGACGGAAGAACAGAACGAAAACATGAAGAGGAATTTACGAAGAAGATGAGAAGTAGGAAGGGGAAGAGGAGAAGGAAATAGTTGAAGAGGGTCCAGAGAAAAGGCATTTAAGCGTGGGCATAACATTATGTACCTGCATAAGCCCGGTTGAGCCCCTCGCGGCCCATGGACAGAAAGAGAGCTCTGTGCATATTTGGTTCGTGGTCAACGCTCGCGCGCTGCATGCATCGTCGCCTGGCTGGCAGAAAGGCGTTAGCTTGAATTTCAGGTAAAAAATGAAGCATTAAGCAGAAGGGCGTTAGCACTAAATCGCCTCAAACCGTTAGCACTAAATCGCCTCAAACTTTTATAAAACTGACTTATTTCCGAAAATAATTATGGCCGTGTTCTACTATAACATTTATATTAGTTTTTTAACTTTTAAACTAATTCTCTGGACGGAAAGCAGTTTAAATATAAAACTAATCTTTAAATGCGAATAATTCGAAAAGTAGTTTTCCAGTCGCTCGCGCGCTAACGCCCTTCTGCCAGCCGGCCGATGGTCTATTCGTCACATATTGGTCACCAATAGCTAGTCACAGGGTCACATAAATACATGTATGCGACACCTCACAATTGTTTCGGTTTTAATGTGATGAAGGGATTTATTGCATTTTACACATACATACAGTCAAACGCTACGTATTTCAAAGGAGGTAATTATCACAGGTTTTTTCTGCAATGTAACATTTGTTTATTTTATTCTTATGCAAGCGAGATGAGATGATCATTTCATATTTGTGTTGAAACTTGACCCTTTTTTCCTATTTCTTGACAAAATAGGCCCTCTCCCTCAAAAGTTAAAACAAAATTGTATAGGAGTACATTTGTATAAAGATTTTGTGTGTAATCATCTGACACCAGAGGTACCTTGGCATCCCCGGTAGGGCCTATAAGGGGGGGGGGGGGGGGGGTTAAGGAATATTAAAGGGGGTCCCTTCACAAATATTCCCTCGCTGAAGAATACTATCTTTAATAAAAAAAGCAAAGGAAATAATGGAAGGGGGAATAAGGAAGAATGAAGTCAGGAATGAAGAACAAAATGTAAAAAAGACATTTTGAAATAAACCTGTATTTGTATAGGCGTTTTAATATTACCTGATTCAAGCTCTATTGTAACGATTCATTGGTTCAATTTAGTGTACAGTATATACCATGTCTTTCTTCCTTTTTAGTTGCACCTATATAGCATTACAAAAACTGACCAATCAAGGCTCATTTGTTAAACTTGGGGTCTATTTAAAGTAGTAAAAGCCCTCTTGAAAATTCGCCTACAAACGATCTGATATTATAATTACGAGTTAAGGTCTTTTGAAGTATAAATCCCTCATTTTCTTCTCATTTTCTCCGCAATTGACATTCCTCTCAAATTTTACCTAGCCCTCTATACAGTTGGCTTTTGCAATATCATGACATATCCATCAACACTGAGGGAAGACATGTACAATATATTACTGCCAGCATGGGCGACGATCCCGAGGGATTCTAACAAACAAACACAAATGTATGAAAAATGTTATGTTAGAGGGAGTGTATCATGGCAAATACTAGTTAACGCCATCTACGTCTTTTTTGGACAACTGCACGTAAACGAATGGACTTGATTAGCTGGGTCAGCGCGAGCTAGTGTTCGCGAAACAGACCGAAGTTCTCCACACGCTTCGGATTTGCGTGCACGTGACTGCTGCGGTCGCGTCGTCCGTAGTCGTATTATACCCGATTGGCCCAGGGTAGGGCCACGGGAAAGACACATAGTCTCGTCATGACACACTCCAACAGACATTTAGGTCCTGAAGTGCTCTAACTGTTAAAAGATAGAAAGTCTTCACAAACGGCCTTAATTGATGCCCCCTCGCGTTATGTATTTTTACTTTAAAATCAAAAGATGATAAATGGATCAATAATACTACATGGAATTCTATTGTGTACATACCGAAGCTAAAAAGAGACAGTAAAGCTTTTCGTCCGAAATTAAGGGATCTGTTACTAAAGGGGAAACTCTACTTCCTGGAAAAAGGATGTTTAAGAAGGTTGTCTCTTGATAGATGACAGAAGTAAAAGTAATCTAAATAATAAACATTACCTATGCACATAAGAGAAACAAGAAAACAGGTGAATAATAAGTTTGAAAATGCAGTTCAATTACAAAAAGGTAAATTTCTCTAGCTTGGCCGCTACCTGAAATCTATTTACAAAAAACGTAAAAAAGAAGATGAACGATTGCCTTGTGGAAACTTAAGAATGCGATAATACAACAAATTACAAAATGTTGATAAATGCGTTATGCAAGAAGGATGGAGGAACGATTAAACGCACTGATCGCTATATTGCTTCTGTCGCTTATACATCAAAATCGTGGTTCAGCCACCTCAAAAACATGTGAAAGTCATGGAATCGGTCATACATCGGTTACTATTAAAGGGAATGTTGATAGTCTCGTCACGTGAAAATTCACATTTCGACGACATCAACAAAATAAACTGCAATTGAGTCACGCGATGCCACGTAATATGCGGATTGATAATATTTTAACCAGATCTAATCTTTCATCTCATATTATCAGTAAGTCACATATGGCGTGTTATATTCACGAAATAATATAATAAAGTACTATTCAAAGTCCAAATGGTATCATATTTAGTTTACACCAAAAGCAAACAATATGAACTTAATAAAATGTAATTGACTCACGCGATACCACGCATTTCCTATCTTTAAATGTCTACTTGCGTAAAGGGAGCAATGATTGTCATCGCCTGTGGATACCGCTATGAACTATTGTTTTGTTTTACGAATTTTATTAATGTGCTACATTTTAGGATTGCTAATATTATATTTACTGACTTCATGAAAAGAATCTTAAATTTTTCTAGCCCTTATGCTTTTTTTTTGCAATTAACAGTTGATGGAATTGTATTACATTTTGTAATGATACCAAATCTTTCTACCTTTCTTATTAAAGCATACACTGCAAACACTGTAGTGTTAAATTTAACACCTATGGTGTTAAATTTAACTCTTTCAAGTACTTCATTTTGGACCACACCATGTGATGTTAAACAACACCATACATTGGAATCAAATCAACTTAACACTATTATGGTGTTAATATTCAACTCCAAAGTTAGGTGTTGACGGTTGTCTTACACCAGTACTGGAATTCATTTTCAACTCCAAACTTCGCAAAGTGTCGCTATTCAACACCACTTTTGCATTTGGCACGAACACTCATGATGTTAAATTTGATTCTGTCATATACTTCATACCTGACCACACCAAATTGTGTTAAAGAACACCAGGAATTGAATCAAAATGATTCAAAGTGTACTAATAAGATACTCTGGAAAATGCACTAAAAAAATAAACAAAGTCGGTCGGAATGTGGATGCTTCAAACTTTAATAACCATTTCAGCGTCACGATGTGATAAAACCTTCTTCTTTTGACGTTTTGTAGACACCACTCGCAGCAACATCTCTCACAAAATATTATCTTAAGGCTAGAGTGATATATATTCTGACATAATATTATCACATTCTAAAACAGTCTTCATGCCCCCTTGCGTAATGTATTTTTTAAACTTTGAAATCAAATATGATAAATGGATGATATACTACATGGGCAGGGATTCCACTGTGTGTATACGAGAGCTAGAGAGAGGCAAAGTGGCCTTTATTCCGAAATATAGGGATATGTTACTCAAGGGAAAGTCCGCTTCCTGGAGAAAGGAATGTTTAAAGAGGTTGTCTCTTGATAATTTAAAGAGAAGTCAAAGTTTTCTCAATGATAAACGTTCCATATCCTCATACGAGAACAAATAAAACAATTGGATAAGAAACTCGAAAACAGCAGTACAATTACATCATGTGAAATTATTTAGTTTGGCTGCTACCCGAAATCTATTATTTTTTTAAAACATTTTTTGTATAATTGTTTTGTGGAGACTTTATCGCACTATAAAGTCTCCACAAAACAATTATACAAAAATAATACAGCAAATAGCAAAGTCATGATACCCGTTTATGCATTAGGAATGGAGGGGGCATTAAACGCATCGATATAATATTGCAAGTGGTGCTTAAATAATTCTGGCTCAGCCAACTCAAAAATATGTGAAAGTCATGGAATCCGTCATACATCAGTTATTAAGGGAAGGTTGATAGTCTTGACAATTGCAAATCAACATGTTGACGATACAATATAATAACGTATTATTCAAAGTCCAAATGGTTTAATAAAGAACCCTAACAGCAAACATTATAAACCAATATAATATGTAATTGACTCACGCGATGCCACATATTTGTTATCTTTAAAAGTCTACTTGCCTAGAGCATGCCTAGAGGGGGCAATATTTTGTATCGCCTTTGAATAGCGCTATGAACTACCGTTTTGCTCCACGTTTGTATTATTCTGCTACAATTTTAAAAAGCTGATACATTTGCTAAACTCAAGCAAACAATTTTTAATTTTCAAACGCTTGTGCTTTTTATTAAATCAGTAAATCCAATATGGCGTATTGAATCTAAAAAACAATATCAAAAAAATTAATTCAAAGTCTAAAAGGTAATACCCAAAAAGAAAACATTATTAAAGATTTAAACTGTAATTGACTAAGCTATGCCATCTTTTTGGCGGTTCGATAGTATTTGGAGCAGATTCAATATGTGATCTTTAATATATTATCAGTAAATCAAATATGGCGTATTGAATTGATACAAAACAATATGATAAAGTATATCCATCAAAGTCCAACTGGTATCATAAAGTACCCTGGAAGCAAACATTATTAACGAATTATATTGCCGTAATTGACTCACGCGATGCCACCTAATTGCTATATTTAAAAGTCTAGTAGCGCAGAGGAAGCAATCAACTGCATTGCTTATGAATACTGCTATAAACTTTTGTTTTGCTTCACGATTTGTATTAATCTGCTTCATTTTAGGATATAGCTGATAAATTTGCTGAACTCACGCAAACATTTTTTTAAATTTTCAAACGCTTGTGCTTGTTATTAAATCAGTAAACCCAATATGGTGTATTAAATCTACAAAACAATTTAGAAAATATAATTCAAAGTCTATATGGTATTATAATTCTTTTTCCCCAAAAGAATACATGATCCCAAAAATAAACTTTAATTGACACGGCGATACCACCTTTTTGGTAAATTAATTGTATTTTGACCAGGTTAAATATTTTATCTCATATTATCAGTAGATCAAATATTGCGTATTGCATTGATACAAAACAATATAATAAAGTATCACCCAAAGTCCAAATGGTTTAATAAAGAACCCTAACAGCAAACATTATAAACCAATATAATATGTAATTGACTCACGCGATGCCACATATTTGTTATCTTTAAAAGTCTACTTGCCTAGAGCATGCCTAGAGGGGGCAATATTTTGTATCGCCTTTGAATAGCGCTATGAACTACCGTTTTGCTCCACGTTTGTATTATTCTGCTACAATTTTAAAAAGCTGATACATTTGCTAAACTCAAGCAAACAATTTTTAATTTTCAAACGCTTGTGCTTTTTATTAAATCAGTAAATCCAATATGGCGTATTGAATCTAAAAAACAATATCAAAAAAATTAATTCAAAGTCTAAAAGGTAATACCCAAAAAGAAAACATTATTAAAGATTTAAACTGTAATTGACTAAGCTATGCCATCTTTTTGGCGGTTCGATAGTATTTGGAGCAGATTCAATATGTGATCTTTAATATATTATCAGTAAATCAAATATGGCGTATTGAATTGATACAAAACAATATGATAAAGTATATCCATCAAAGTCCAACTGGTATCATAAAGTACCCTGGAAGCAAACATTATTAACGAATTATATTGCCGTAATTGACTCACGCGATGCCACCTAATTGCTATATTTAAAAGTCTAGTAGCGCAGAGGAAGCAATCAACTGCATTGCTTATGAATACTGCTATAAACTTTTGTTTTGCTTCACGATTTGTATTAATCTGCTTCATTTTAGGATATAGCTGATAAATTTGCTGAACTCACGCAAACATTTTTTTAAATTTTCAAACGCTTGTGCTTGTTATTAAATCAGTAAACCCAATATGGTGTATTAAATCTACAAAACAATTTAGAAAATATAATTCAAAGTCTATATGGTATTATAATTCTTTTTCCCCAAAAGAATACATGATCCCAAAAATAAACTTTAATTGACACGGCGATACCACCTTTTTGGTAAATTAATTGTATTTTGACCAGGTTAAATATTTTATCTCATATTATCAGTAGATCAAATATTGCGTATTGCATTGATACAAAACAATATAATAAAGTATCACCCAAAGTCCAAATGGTATCATAAAGTACCCCAACAGCAAACATTATTAACGAAATGAATTGTAATTGACTCACGTGTTGCCAAAAATTGCTATCTTTAAAAGTCCACTTGCGTAGAGGAAGCAAAAATTGGTATTGCCTGTGTGACAATAAGGCAGAATGAAGTGATGAATACAGAAAACAAATGTAACAACAAAATAATTCAAAACAAACCTCTATTTTTATAAACGTTTTAATCTGCTTCGATCTCTTTTGTAATTAGGCATTGGTTCATTGTAGTGTACAGTATATTCTGTCAAGCCATATCTTGTTTCCATTTTTGTTGTTGTAGCAACTCTATGCTTGCAAAACAGATCGGATTTAAGGCTTATTTGTTAAACATGTGGTATATTTAAAGTAGTAAATTATATGCCCTCAAAAAAATTTGCCTAGAAACAATATAATTTTATGATTACAGGTTAAGATCTTTTAAAGTATGAAGTGCCTTATTTTCTTCTCATTTTCTTAACAGTTAACGTTTCTTCCAAAAGCCACCTAGCTTAATGTACAGTTGGCTTTTGTAATGGCATGACACATCCTTCAACACTGATGGAAGACAAGTCATGTAAAATATAATAAAGTGCGCTATTTATTAAACGATAGAAAGTCTTCTCAAACGGCCTTGATGCCCCCTCGCCTTATGTATTTTTACTTTAAAAAAAGATAAATGGATGATAAATACTACATAGGATTCCATTTGTGTTCATTCCAGAGCTAAAGCAAGGTAGTAGACCGACATTAAAGGATCTGTTACTCAGAACTCTGCTTCCTGGAAAAAAGAATGTTTTAAAGAGGTTGTCTTTTAATAAATGGGAGAAGTCAAAGTTATCTAAACAATGAACGCTACCTATGCACATAAGAGAAACAAGAAAACACGTGAATCAGAAGTTCGAGAATGCAGTTTAATTACCCAAAACATAAAAATCTGTAGCTTGGCCGCTACCCGAAATTTATTTTACAAAAAAACGTAAAAAAGAAGATGAACGATTGCCTTGTGGAAACCTCAGAATGCGATAATACAACAAATTGCAAAATGTTGATATACGTTTATGCAATAAGGATGAAGGGACGATTAAATGCAATGGTGGTATATTGCTTCTGTCGTTTAGAAATTAAAATCGTGGTTCAGCCACCTCAAAAACATGTGAAAGTCATGGAATCGGTCATAAATCGGTTACTGAGGGAAGGTTGATAGTCTTGTCATGTGAAAATTAACATTTGGAACACTCCATCAACAAAATAAACTGCCAATGAGTCACGCGATGCCACGTAATATGCGGATTGATAATATTTTAACGACCTTCAATACTACTGGGACAGAAGGGATTAGACCACACAGCGAGGTTACTGACAGGTGGCTATCTCATTAAGTCAGCTCTCAACTAACATAAGAAAAAGAGGATCATGGGGGACCAACAGGCACCGATTGGGGAAATTTTCCATATAGAGGGAGCAAGTAGCTACAAGTAGGACAGTGGGGCTTTAAACAGATATAATGATTTATCTCATATTATCAGTAAGTCACATATGGCGTATTATATTCACGAACTAATATAATGAAGTATCATCCAAAGTCCAAATGGTATCGTATTTAGTTTACACCAAAAGCAAACAATATTAACTACATAAAATGTAATTGACTCACGCGATGCCACGCATTTCCTATCTTTAAATGTCTACTTGCGTAAAGGGAGCAATAATTATTATGAATACCGCTATGAATACCGCTATGAACAAGCGTTTTATTCGATTGCCTTGTGGAGAACTTAGAATGTGATACTAATGCAAATCGCAAAATGTTGATATACGTGTAGGCAGTAAGGAAGGATCGACGATTAAATGCACTTATGTTATATTGCTTCTGGCTTTTAAAAATGAAAATCTTGGTTCAGCCACCTCAAAACATGTGAAAGTCATGGAATCGGTCATAAATCGGTTACTACGGGAAGGTTAATAGTCTTGTCACTTGAAAATAAAACTTGACGAGGTGAAATTTTTAATCTGTATAATCAGTAAGCAACATATGGCGTTTTGAATTCACAAAACAATATAATTGATAAATATCATTCAAAGTCCAAATGGTATCATATTTAGTTTACACCAAAAGCAAACAATATTAACTAAATAAAATGTAATTGACTCACGCGATGCCACTCATTTCCTATCTTTAAAGTATACTTGCGTAAAGGGGGCAATGATTGTTATTGCCTGTGAATACCGCTATGAACTATTGTTTTGTTCTATGATTTGTATTAATCTACTACATTCTAGGATTGCTGATTTATATTTACTGTCTTCACGAAAACAATCTACATTTCTCAAACGCTTGTGCCTTTTTTTTTAAAGCTATGTAGAACAGTTAATGCAATTGTATTATAGACATATCAAATTTGGCATTGTTAAACAGTGCCTTTAAAGGAGTAAATGATATGCCCTCTTGAAAATTTGCCTAGAAAACATATCTTTTTATTATTACAGACTGAGGTCTTTAAACAAATGAATTGCCTACATTTCTTCTCATTTTCGTAGAAGTTGAAGCTCCTCTCAAAAGCCAACTATAGCCCCCTATAAATTTGGCTTATGCAAATAGCATGAAATATCCTTCAACAATGAGAGAAGACATGTACAATATATTAACGCTAGCAGGAGCGAATAACTCCGGGATTCTGACAAACAAACGGAAATGTATACGAAATCATATTTTTAGACTAGAGCAATATTCATTTCGGTCCTGAAATACTCTTAATTATCTATTATCTCGATAGGACTTAATGCCCTTTTGCGTTCTCTACTTTTTTTTTCAACTCAAAGATGAGGTGTTAAATGGATATATACTACATGGGCCAAGATTCCTTTGTCTGCTTCCTGGAACAAACTGATGTTCAAAGAGATTGTCTCTCGATGTAGGGGAGAGGTCAATGTTGTGTAAATGACAAACGCTCCCTAACCCCACATAAAACACTTACCATTCATACCTACAGAACACATTTCAAGTTTTTTAAATCTTACCTGAAGCTTTGCTTTTTAGGCAGCCATCCTAGTCAAGCGTCGCTTACGATTGCGGTCTTCTGCACTTATTCCACAGATAGTTCGGATAATACATTGAATTAATGATAATATGTTATAGAAATATTAAGTTCTTTCTTCTATCTATTATTGTAAACAACTTTTTGACATGAAGTTATTATTATTTGTATATTGTGTATTATACCTAATACGTTAAAGGGTATTATGTCCCTTTTGCACCCAACATCGAATTATGTAGAACTTTGCAGGAATTATGAATATGTCGCGTATGATGTCCTATCTGTGAGATTTAAATTAGCAGTGTCCTAGCATTCAAATTATGCAAGGAAAACCGTTAACTTTCTAGACTTCACTGTCAGACGCTATTGAGTGACTGACTAACTTCTTCTTTTTCTTTGGTAATAACATATGTAAAATGAGCTGTGAAGGGTACATGAGCAATTGTCTACATCAATAACCCACTTCTTGTAATGGCCGAAATTAAACTGATTGAATCTTTGCGCAGCACAAAACGTACGACCATGCAGTAGAAGAGTCTGAAAATCAGACTATTTGCTAAAAAGATTGCAATACTTAAAGTCGATTTGATAACTAACGGTCGTTATTTCCAACAAAAAGATATTTTCAAGCCCTTTCGTTTTGAGGAATGTTCTGACTTAGTATTATCTTTTAAGATGCCTTTGGACCTGCAAATGAGACATAGTACCTTTAACAGCTTCTTTGTTATTCAGTAATTGTATTTTGAAAAATGGAGAAATCAAATCAAATCAATGACGACGAAAATGCAATTTAATTACATAACGTGTAATTTCTAGCTTGACCCGCCGCTATTACAAATCGAAGAAGATGAATAATTGACTTTTGGAGAGTTTATTATGAAATAATGCTGTAATAGGCGACGTCTTTTTATTTGTTTAAGCAGTCAGGGGGAGTGGCAATTAAACGCACTGACAGTATACTGCTTCTGGCGCTTAAAACAATTCTTGCTCAGCCTCCTCACAAAATTTGATTTTGTCATACATAAGTTAATAAGGGAAGGTTGATAGTCTTATCATGTGCAAATACAAATTTGGACGTGTTTTTATATTTTATCTCATATTATCAGTAAATTAAATTTAACGTATTTAATTCACAAAACAATATAATGTATTATCATTTAAAGTCCAAACGGTATCATAAGTAGCTTACGCCAAAAGCAAACATTAATCAACAAAATAAACTGCAATAGAGTCACGCGGTACCACGTAATACGCGGATTGATAATAGTTTAACAAAATCTAATCTTTTATCCCACGTTATCAGTGACTTCATTTTGTATACTGAATTCACAAAACGATAAAACAATTTATCGTTCAGAGTCCGAATGGTTCCATACAGTATCAAAGCAGCAAAGAATATTAACGAAAATAATCTGTAATCAACTCACGCGATGCCACCTATTTGCCGTCTTCTTAATAATAGTGGAGCAAAGTGTGATTGAAAAATAGTTAGTCCGTTAGTCATTTTAACATGTATGCGACACAACCCATATGCAAAAGTTCAAACAAATTGTTTGTATAATTATTAAATTTTACACATACACACAGTCAACCGCTACATAGTTCAAAAGAGGTAGTTACCACATAATTTTCTTCAATGTGGCATTTACTTTTATTAAATAGGTTATTGTTATGCAAGTCAGATGATAATTTCAGATTTGCATTTAAATTGATTGCCTATTCACAAATTCTGGGCAAAACACCCCTTCCCTCTCAAAAGGGATATCAATAAATACATGAATAAATTCATATAAAGATTACAAAACTAAAAATTTATGCCACGCAAGAATACAAACGAAAAAAACAAAAACAAAGGAAAAATAGAGGGAATTGAAAGGAAGACAAAATGAGGGTAAAGGAAGAAAGAAAGAAGTGAAGAAAAAAAAAAAACTATGAAAGCTCAACAAAAAGAGAACTACAAAATAAACCTCCACTTTTAAAGGCACACTGTCCTAATTGTAGCTACTTGCTCCCTCTATATAGAAAGCTTCCCCAATCGGTGCCTGTTGGTCCCCCATAATCCTCTTTTTATTATGTTAAATGAGAGCTGAGTTAATGAGATAGCCACCTGTCACAGTGACCTCGCTGGCTCGCTGGGTGGTCTAATC
>JARBES010000122.1:4446621-4458795 GCA_030265145.1 Strongylocentrotus pallidus
AGAACTCAAAATATCCTGTACCTGTGTATACGGCGCACCCCCGACTTTTGATTTTTCCCGACGGAAAAAAAGTGCGCCTTATACACGGAGATTTACGGTATGTACATGTACTGTACATGTGAGTTTCACCAGAGAGACGTGCCTGGTTTCACTGTACATGCTTAGCATGTGAATGCTCTGCAAGTCTGCATTCATAATGAGTCATTGTTTTCATAACATATCCTTGACCCTACAGTACGATGTAAATCGTCTATGACTAACATGCAGAACGAGACCGTTCTTTGATTCAAAGTGTACATGTACAGCATCTCATTGAACTCTCAGTGAACTCTCAGTAGGGCTCCCAACAGTTCACACTCAAAGTGATGAATAGAATTGAAGTGGTTTTTGGATCACACCCAAAAATTAACTTTTTGATTTATGTGATATTATTGATATACAGTATGTGAAGTATTTTTTAAAATTGTGATGTAGCGTGATGACTAAAATGTATGAAGAAGATTGTTCTTTGATAATCGGAGCATTCAGCCTCTACTTGAACACCCAATAGAGCTGTTCACACTCAGAGCAAGTACATGTACATACATGTACAAGGCTTGTTCACACATGACATGATGCTGTAAACCATAGCGTTTTGTTTTAATAGTGTAAATGAGTAGCAAGTGGAGATGAGAAAATGTACATGTAGCTGCATGCAAGCAACATAATCTTACATGCTTAGGCATAGTTGATTAGTGTCATACCCCCAAAAGAAAAAAGTGTGAAGTGCTCTATTTTTATTTGATGTTGCGATTGGCAGATTACTGTATACAAATGTACATGCACATGAATGAGGCTTAAGGGATTTTTAAAAACTTGATAGCTTTAATCGTGATCAGAATCTCACATTTTTCTTGTATGTGAAGAAAGACAATTATTAATGGCAAATTGGTTTACTTTTGGTTTTCATTTTTTCAGCATATACCCCAAAAGAGCAACATGTACATGTAGAGGCTGTAAGAAAAAGTCTCTATCCTAGTATCCAATGGCCTGCTGTATTTTGGCATTCACAAACAAATTAACTTACTTTTGAATATTTGCAGCAAATGTCTACAAAATGAGCAGTTTGGGAAAAATCCTTCAGTCTGCACTTCTGAATAGTACAGCCTACTTGTGCATTAACCATTGATGAATTATTTCAATACCTTCATGAAATTCTTCTGTTTTTGATAATTTGCAGCAAATACAACAAAAATGAACAAGCAGTGAGAAAAGTGCCTAGATGGGTGCCCCCGAGCACCTCAAGACGTGATGAACCGGGCAGTCGTGATCAGCAAGACCTTGTCTTCAGGCGTGTCCGTGGGTAAGTCCTGCAGGAACATTTTTCTCTCTCTGGGGGGTGTTTCGCAAATACTAAGATTGACTTTAAGGGTAATACAAAGTTTGGGAAATTTTGAATATTGGGTGGATAGTGATTCTTTACATTGTGGATATATTTAGATGCCCATGTGGATGTATAAATAAGCACTTGAAAAATTAGCCCCTAAAACATTCCTGCTTTCGAGAAAAATTGAACATGAAAATTTACTGGTGCTCCTAGTAAATTTTGATAAATTTGAAATAGTGCCTACGGCCGTACAATGGTAGCTGCGACCATGAAAATCTCAGTATATATAGTTGTGATATATAATTTCCAAACGGTTATAGCTTATCGGTCGATTTTAGTCAAGAAACATTGTTTTCATAGCTTAATTAATATCTTGACCTTGAGAGGGAGCTATACAATATAGAGAGTTTATTATTCACAATTTCTTCACTTTAGACTCGATTTCAACCGCGACAATGATCATTAAATATTATAGGATCGCATATGCTTTCAATATGTTCATTTGAACCAAATTCATGAGCCCATACCAAAACTTAGTATTTTTTAAAATTCAAATCATATGACCCCATGATTATTTTTCTAGACGTACATTTATTCTTCTGTCAGGACAAATTTGTCCATTTCTCCTCACTTTTTGATTTTTGTACTTCTTTGTTTGAAGTATCCTCAATAAATTTAACCCCCTAAAATATTGCCTATTTTATGTTTCTGGTTCACTTGTCTTTCTTGACTTTATTGTTTCACTTTATATTCCTAACATTTCTTTTGCTTTCTTTGTATACAGTATCCTCAATAAACTTACCCCAGAAAAGTTTGACAAACTCTGCCTGGAACTGCTCAATGTAGGAATCCATTCCAAAGTAATCCTTAAAGGCATCATACTACTGGTGAGTACAACGAGTGCTGCAAATGTTGAGGGTATTATTTTTTATTTTACGCAGACATGGAACTTAGTAGTTGCATTGTTAACTTGTTCACTGCTAGACTCTGTCGGTCCCATAGGCTTTGTACAGACACCATTCGGTTGTCTTAGGCACAGGGTTAATCATTTAGCTTGGAATGTAATAAAACTCACTGAAAATTGCAGGAAAAGATCAAGCGAAAAACTAAAAAGTTCATTTTTATGAATAATTAATAAAAAAAACTCTACTTGTGCTGCATTACAATGCAAATATTCCTGTCATCATAGAGAGCATTATAATTAGTAGAGTAATTCAAAGGAATCCCAAACCATTTAATCACCACGTTATGATCATTCTTCTTATCATATTTTAATGCCTATCTGCACTAGTTTGGCCGGGAGGGTTTAGACCACCCTGCATGGTCACTGACGGGTGGTTATATCATCTAATCAACTCTCAATTAAGATAAGAAAAGGGGAACCATGGGGGACCAACGGTAGCTAAAAGTAGTGCAGTGGGGCTGTAAAACTTTTTTTTTACAATTGAAACTACAGTCCCTTGGGTGATCTCAAGTATGTGTACTGCCCCTCATCTTCGTTTTGTGGCATTAAATAGTTACAGGATTTCCTTTGGGCAATAGATTAAACTACATGTATTACCCCAATCAAAACAGCCAATATGTAAACTGCCCTTTGTACCAAAGTTAAATGAATCCTTTCCACTATATATTTTTTCTTCCATTCATTGTTGACGATTTTTCACAACTTCAGGCTTATGTTATGAAATTAGAAATATGTGTTTTTATTTCAAATGTATCGTGTTAGATAGTTACAAATATACACTGTCTTGAGAGGTTCTGGTTAAAACTATGCGCAAGAGGTAACTCCAACAGTACTATTTACTGAGGGGCGCAACATTTTTGGGAAGAAAGATTTAAAAAATGTTGTTTTCATTAAATTAAGATTGGAAAAAAAAAAAAAAAAATTCACATCAACTCCCAAATAGTACTCCTATATAGTACTCTCATATAGTACTTTCTAAAAATAGTTCAAATATTTCTGATCATGTGACGAGCTCTCAACCAATCAAAAGCCAACAGATTTTTGATGCAGGATATAATTAAAAATATTCAAAACTAATCTTTGTCATGAATATATTTTCAGGTGTTTGAAAAAGCGTTAGAAGAGCCCAAGTACAGTTCTATGTACTCGCAGCTATGTAAGAGACTAGACGAAGACGCCCCCGACTTCGAACCTGCGGGTTCAAATGTGAAAGTAAGTCACTGTGAAAGCTGCCCTCATTGTTCCGTCCTTTATAGGGTCAAAGGTCATTTGTCCCTTTATGCGCTCTAACTGCCACATTTCTAGACAGATTTCTTTCAAATTTTGTATGGAGGTGTGTCTTAGTAAAATCTACACATCTTTAGTGTTTGGTGATGCTGCCACCTGTGTTCCATCCTTTATAGGGTCAAAGGTCATTCGTCCCTTTTATGCGCTCTAACTGCCACATTTCTAGACATATTTCTTTCAAATTTGGTATGGAGGTGTGTCTTAGTAAAATCTACACATCTGTAATGTTTGGTGATGCTGCCACCTGTGTTCCGTCTGTTATAAGGTCAAAAGTTGGGTTCGAATGTGAAAGTAAGTAACTGTGAAACAAGAAACTGTTGTTGGCATGAAATGTTTGCTGATTTTGGGAGGGGTTGAGATAATTTGAAGCTCTGTGCCACGAATTTGAATCTTAAGTGACACACTCCCGAGTTTGGTAAGTTGTGTATTAAAGTTTCTTGCTGGGGAAGTGGCCTTTGTTTCGAAAGTTCATGTTGCAAAAATTCAGAATTTTTAGTTGATATGATAGAATAAGACGCCCTGAATTCGAACCTTCCAGTTCAAATTTAGAAATTTTTCAAATTGTTACATTGCCTTTTTCTACAACATGTGCTGCCAACATGGCCCTTTAACACTACATGTATGAGTCTTTTCAAGCTTATGTTTATATTTTTTGTTTATATATATATATATATATTTTGCTTCTGACACATGTCACAAAGTTGTAAGTTGTAACAAAGTATCAAAAAAGAATGATGATGAAAACTGAGCATTTCTCAGTGCCGACTTTCCGGTGCTGAAAGTAAATTTCCCTAACCGAACGATCTTGACTTCAATGGTGTCCTAATAGTTTTATGGCATTTAAGATTTCTACATGTATGCATTTAATGGAATATATAGTTTGCATTTCTCATTGCCGACTTTCCGGAGCTGAAATGAAATTTCCCTAACCAAACCGTTCGAAATCCAAACTCTAGCTTACCATATTACAAGCAATCTAGACTTAAATGGTGTCCCAAAAGTTTTTTGGCCTGCAAGATTTCTACATGTATGCATTTAACGGAATATATCGACTGTGCATCTCTTATTGCAGACCTTTCGGCGCTTGCTCATCTCCAAGTGCCAGGACGAATTTGAAAATCGCTCCAGAGCTTTTGCCGGTAAGAAGATCCCTGTCTTTATTCATCATACTAACGATTATTCCATTACTGTATCTTTTGTCATAACTATTACCATGTACATTATGTTCCAATATTGTATGTTTAGTTGTAATTATTACCATTTACATAATGTTCAGTTATAATTATTACCATTTACATTATGTTCAATTATGTCATATTCGATAAAGTGGAAATAAATAAACTTGACACTTGAATTTTCTTTGATTGTATTACTGCACACAATTTCCATAGATAGACTCCAACTTGAGATGTATATTTTTATTTGACAACCAAATGGCCTTCTCTGTCCTTTATTTTTATCATGTGGTACAATATAGGTCTGTCTTCATCAGGTCGAGGTTGCCAAATAACCCGCTATTTTAACTATCCCGATCGCAAATTATCCAGCTACATGTAATTGTGTCTTCATCAGCCCGCTGTTGCAATTTGCGGGATATTTGGTTGAGATAATCATCCCAAGATATCTTGGGCTAGTTTGCACAACATCCCGCTATGTGTCCGGTGCGTTCTAACCAGCCCCAATACTCGCACTATGCGCGAATGCTGAGCAAAATATCTTGATCTCTAATTTCTTGAGAAATAGCGGGCTATTTGGCAATCTTGAGCTGATGAAGACATACCTATAATGTATTTTTGCTATTTTTTCTTGCTGCAGCTTATGACAAACAGAATGGCCCTCTTACTCCAGAAGAGCAGGACCAGAGAGGCCAGGCCAAGGCCAAGATGCTTGGGAACATCCAGTTCATCGGTAAGTTCTTAAAGTCATCAACCACTCGCAATGATAAAATTGGCTGCACTGATACTTTGTATTCAATCCAGGTATATGCAATGTTTACGTCTCTCCCACGGACATAGAATTGTTTACATGTCTATAACCTCTCTCTATCTCTATATCTACTCATATCTTGCGCTCAATCTCTCTCTCTTCATCTCTCTGTTACACCATACTCATAGACCCTTAAAAAAAGATGACAGACCACCTCATCCGTCAAACAAAGAATTCAAATCTCGTTATTATTATTTCGATTTCTTTTTCTATTTCAGGTGAACTTGGTAAGCTGGGTATGCTACATGAATCCATCCTCCATCGATGTATCAAACAGGTATGCATCTTTCTTTGATTTTATGAAGAAAATACTCACAAGATACATGTTTGTAGCTCTCAAATAACTCCAGGGGGGTGTTTCTCACCATTGGCTCTCACCATTGGTCTCTCAATTATGATCTTTAGATGATATCTTTTCCTTCAATAATGAACTATCAAAACAGGTAAATTCTGAAGATTTGTGACCATGATTTGTACGTCCCTTGAGAGACCAATACCAGTAAATGGTGAGAGCAAACAGTGGCATGAACAGCCTGCCATAGTTAATTCCAACTTCAAGTCGATCTTAGTCTTTGTGAAACACTCCCCAGAAGAGCTCTGGAAAGTGAAGTAATAGTAGGGAAGTAATATACAAAACGAAAGGGGATGATTGAAAAGTCATACAGCATTTGAGGAGAGATTTGAGGAAATGATATGATAGGCGAGAAAGGTAAGAGAAAGAATGGGAGAGAATAAAATGGAGATGGAGAAGAGATGGAAAGGGAGAGCGAGAGGAGTGTGTGTGAGAGATATAAATAGAGAGGGCGAGAGAGAAAGAGAGGGGGTAGAGATACAATTGAGAGTACAGAGATAAAGAGAGACAGGAAAAGAGTGAACAAATATAAATTATTTTACCATACAGAATTCAGATCACAAAGAGTCCCTGTGAACAAACAGATTATTGAAAATAATATCGCTAGTGATATTCGTTTGTCTCGTAATGTATGGTCAACAAGGGATCTAAAAGATCACAACGTTTCGTGCACCGCTGCAACACTTCGTCAGGTGATAAAATATACTGTAAGCAAGCGTGTTTTATACTCTACGGCCGGACCATCGGTCAAACAAACACGCTTGCTTACATTATATTTCATCACCTGACGAAGTGTTGCAGCGGTGCACGAAACGTTATGATCTTTTAGATCCCTTGTTGACCATACATTACGAAACAAACGAATATCACTGGCGATATTATTTTCGATACTACATCCGCAATGAGTAATTTATTTAGCAGACGGATTATTATTATTTTTTTACTTTGCTTTGTTACAAGTACTTTTAACATTATCTTGAGTATAACAAAATGTGGTTAGATATTTTGTTAGAGAATTCCACCTTTCTTCTCATTTGACCTTCGATCTTATTTAACCTTTGACCTTTGACAGCTCCTTGAGAAGAAGAGTAGGGAGAGCCTGGGAGAGAAGGCGGAAGACCTCGAGTGCCTGTGTAAGATAATATCCACTGTAGGCCGACGACTCGATCATGATAAGGCTAGGGTGAGTAGCAAGTCTCAAATTAGCAACCCCATTTTGGATTCTTCATCTTTTTTTATCTTTTTCTATTATTGTTATTATTATTATTATAAAGTAGGCTTACTGTTGCACCATGTGAGAGAGGGGGAGGATTGGGGAGTCCTGAAAAGGACTGTTGGTAATCTTTCTTTAAGTTTATAGTTCTAAAGAGAACTATAGCTTCGGTTGGAGACGATGGGTAGTAGGAGGGGCTCGACGTTTCGAACAGGTTGACTATCCGTCGTCAGGAGTAGGGAATTGTTGGCGTGCTTGTAATTATTATTATTTTTATTATTGCCATCATTATTATAACTTCTTATTTATTTTTACCATTTTTTAAATTTTTTATCATTGTTGTTGTAGTTATTATTATTCATTCATTTATAGTTTATTTAAGTTTTTTTCTGTTAATAGTTGTTGTTATATCATCATCATTATCAATATTGTTATCATTGTAGACCTGGATGGACCAATATTTTGATCGCATGACTCGCTTCTCGGAGAACATGGAGCTGCCGTCACGTATCCGATTCATGTTGCAAGATAGCCTGGAACTCAGGGATAACGACTGGATACCGCGCAGACGTCAGACTGATCATGGACCACGAACCATTCGTCAAATACACCAAGAAGAATTAAAGGTATGGCAGGAAGAAACCTCTCTTTCAAATTTCCAATAATTGGACAATAAAATTTGAATTGAATTGAATTGAATTGAATTCTTCTTATTTGTAATCTTCAAAAGGCTATGCAGCCTATCCCAAATACAGTGAAACATGTATATAAAGACCACCCAAGATGGACAAGCAAAGTGGTCTGGACAGGCAGGTGGTCTTTAAGTACAGGTTCCTTTAGTACATGTTTCAATGAGGAACCATTTTCAAAGGGAGTTAAGAAAAGTGGTCTTTATAGGCAGGTGGTCTTTAAAGGGGTCCGGTAACTTTGTCTCAGATTCTGAAAAAAAAATCCTGGACTTAGCTCATGCTGCAATTTGTTTATTGTTTGTTGTTGTATTTACAGAGAGAGCAGCAAACTAACCAAGCTATGGGTCGATTCACCCCTGATTTCTTCAACATCAATGGTGGGGGGAGTGGAGCATGGCCGGCCAGAGGTGGACTGGGTGATCTCTTCCTGCAAGATACAATGTGTAAGTCAGTCGGTTTACAAAAATGAATGTTCATTGGTGAAATTATATTAGTGAAGTTTTATTCTCTCATCCTCCTTTTAATTTGTCTAGAATTCTTGATACTCTCTTCCTTTCCCTGTCCCTCTTTCTCTCTCTTGTTCTCTCTCTCTCTTGTCCATCCCCTGTTTTGTCTCCCTCTCTTCCTCTTGCTGTTCTCCTGCTGTCCACTTTGTCCGCCTCTCTCTCTCTTCCCTTTCTTTCCTTCTCTCTCTCTCTCTCTCTTTTCTCTTTCCTTCCTTCTCTCTCTCTCTCTATCCCCTGTTTTGTCTCTCCCACTCTTGTTGTCCCCCTCTCTTCATCTTGCTGTTCTCCTGCTGTCCACGGTCTTTGCTTCTCTCTCTCTCTTCCCTTTCTTTCCTTCTCTCTCTGTCTTCCCTTCTCTGATTCTCTCTCTCTCTCTCTCTCTCTCCCTCTATCCTCTGTTTTGTCTCTCCCACTCTTTTTGTCTCCCTCTCTTTCTCTTGCTGTTCTTCTGCTGTCCATGGTCTCTGCCTCTCTCTCTTCCCTTTCTTTCCTTCTCTCTCTCTTCCTTTCTCTGGTCTCTCCCTCTCTCGCTCTTTCATTCCCCCTGTCTCTCTGTCTTCTTTTCTTTCCATACTTTCTCTTCCCCTGACCATCCGTATAATTCATTTATAACTATTTCTATGATCCATGTTATAATTCATAAATTTCTTATTATTTGTCTAATTTTGTCTGTACTTTCATCAATGTGCATCTCTGATCTTCTTCTTTCCTTCAGAGCAGTTTGACTTAAAGGGACTTGTTAACATTTTTCGGATGAGAGAAAATGGTGCTAAGGTAGTGACTTCAATGCTAGATGTACAATTAAAGAGAAGCTGAAAGTGAAAATAGCATTTCATACAAAAATTAAGCAATTTTCTCATTAACCTTCAACAATGTTACCAAGTCACTTTAAAGCTTAATTTTCATTTAATTTTCCTCCTCTCGATTCTCCTATATAGCCGGCAGGGTAGGAGCAGGCCCTGGAGTGATCAGTGACGAGCTATCCCCTAATCCCGGCTTTGGGAGCTACAGCCCCAGAACACAACATCGCCAGATGGGGCAGCAGCAGGGGCAACAGCAACAAGGGCAGCAGGGGCAACAGCGTGGCAGCAACAATCGCTCAGATAGCGGCGACAGGCAGCGGGATCAAGGCAAGTCTAATGAACTGTCCTGAATCATTCATTGAGTGACAACATGTTACAGGACCTGGGTGTGTTTCACAAAGATCCTGAGTCAAACTTAACTCTAAGTTTGGCTTAAAAATTATGGAGAGCCATTTGTAGCCTTCAAGTAAAGTATATTCAAAAGCTATTTTAGACTGTTTATAAATTCTGCATCAAGAACATGAAATCTCCTTGATAATAGAATATATGAATGATTTGAATCAACATTTTATGCCATTTTAAATAACTTTTACAAAATATTTTCATAGATGCTACAGCTTTCCGTAATTGTTAATCCAACTTAGAGATAAGTTCAACTTAAGATCTTTGTGAAACACCCCCCAGAACATTGAAAATCCGTACCCAGAAGTGGAGTTACCAAACTCCCTCAGTCAGGAGTTAAACTTAGCCCTCCTAGTCCAATTAAATTTGTGAATACTAGCCTTTATTGTCACATGGATTGATCCTTTTCATTACCAAAATCTTCAGGATATAAATTGAAACTTTAGTGACATGAAATTTTATTTATTTAACAAAAATGAATGATTATTCTACTGTTTGAGCTACTGTGAAAACAGACATTTTTTTTGGTGGTAATTTTACATAACAGTGACTTTCTTAGCAAAAAAATTCCCTGATTGAATTGAATTGATTTATTGTCCATAAAAAATGGAAATTCTTTGTTCACTGGTACAGGTGTTTTACAAAAATTTACCAAAGACATGTGTTTTGTGTCATTTGTGATTCCAATTATTTCACAGTGAAATTGTTGTGAATCTTTTCCACTCATGAAATTGTGTGATATATTATGCATCAGAAAGTCTTTTGTTTTCCAGTAGGCCCAAAACATGAAATTCTTTTCAGAGTTGTTGATAGTTTATGACTTATCTTGAAATAGGTAACCAGCAAGGAGGCTATCAGAACCAGGCGCCTCGATTCCAGCAACGCGGCGGCAACCAGCAACGCGGCAATCGCAACGATGACAACCAACCCCAACAGCAGCAACGCTACCAGCAACGCGGTGGCCACGACCAGCAACAACGCGGTGGCTATGACCACCAACGGGGTAGTGGCAACCAGCAACACCAGCAGGGCCGCAACATGGACCAGCAGGGACAACAGCAGCAAAATTACCAGCAGTATCCCCCGCCACAGCAGCAGCAACGCGACTACAACCAAGGGGGCTACAACAACAAGCAGCAGAACAAGCAATACTATAACAACGAGAATCAGGATTATGGTGGCCGTGGCGGCTCGGGAGAGCGGGATCGAGACCGAGATTGGGACGGCGACCGCGGAGGAAGGATGGGCAACAGAGGAGGTGGCATGGACCAAGGAAGGTGGGTGATTCCAGGAGATTAGTGTTACCTATATGGGGAGTGTTTCACAAAGACAAGATTGACTTTAAGTTGGACTTAACTATAGCAGGCTGTTCATGCCACTGTTTCCTGGCGTTGGTTTCTCAAGGGACATAAAAATAGTGGTCACAAACCTACAGAATTGAAATATTTTGATAGTTCATTATTGACTTAGGAAATAATATTATCATCTAAACATCATGATTGAGAGACCAATGGTGAGAGCAACCAGTGGCATAAATGGCCTGCCATAGTTCAGTCCAACTTAAAGTTCATCTTAGTTTTTGTGAAATACCCCCAAGGCCATATAGGATTCCCAATCCTTGTTTTTAAACGAGGATGGGATCCCTTTTTATTCGATTTTGCCTTTTGTTTCAATAAACCATTCACATATATATTTAAGGTCTGTTCGGTCATCCCAGCACAGATCTTCCTTATTAAATTCATTTTTCCATGCTCCAAAGAGGTTCAGAATCATCCTATAGTGATAACTTCTGTCACTTTTGACTTCTCATGAGTTAATAAAAGAAAGAAGGGATGCAGAAGTAGGGATCATTATAACTTGGCCATACAGCAGTTTTTTTTCTGTGACACCTGGGCCCGTCTTATAAAAGAGTTGCAATTGATCCGAATCACTCACAGGTCCTCCAATCAATCGCAGCCTTCTATCTCTTATGAACATAGTTGCGATTGATATAGTCGCGGCTGTTTATAATACGGGGCCCTGGTAACAAAAACTGGTAAAAAAGTGTCTTTCTTCTTAGTTATTGGTGAAGTAGTAGATCAATATATCAGTGGGGAAATACATGTGCGTCCAGCAATCCTTTTCAGACACAGGTATAAGCAAATATTTTCCATGTAGAAATAATGATATGGATATTTATATAGCGCCGGTATCCGCTAGGCTCTGACGCTCATGGCGCTTTACATATATTACCCTCGATGTAGCCGAACTGCCAAAGTAACTAGTGCTCAAGCATATCAGGTACCCAATTAAACCTGGGAGAGTGGCAAAGGTAGATTAACATCTTGAGAAGAATGAAAAAAATGTAAATTTATGAATATTGAGTTGAAAATGAAATGAGAACTTGATGCAACGGTAGACTTTCCCTTTATGGCTCCTATGTGGATCTTGATCAATAAAACTTTAAAGATAAAGGTGAGTTCTGGTAATGCGATTGCATTGTGAAAGAAACGTTGTGGAATGGATTAGAAACAGTTGATCATGTAGCATGTGTGCACTGCAAGGTTCTGGAGTCATCAAAATCATAATAAATTTGGCCTAGTCTTGGTAAAGTAACAAGCACTGTA
>JARBES010000122.1:4461399-4473132 GCA_030265145.1 Strongylocentrotus pallidus
GGTCAAATTGACCCCCCCAGTTAACATAGGGTTAAAATTGTTTCTCATTGAAACATGTACTAAAGGAACCTGTACATAAAGACCACCTACCTATAAAGACCAATATTCTTGTCTCCCTTGGGTGGTCTTTACAGACAGGTTTCACTGTATTTTAATGAAATGAACAGAACTTGAAATTATGTTCCAATAAGAAACACATAACAATAGGTATAAACACTTATAATTATACGATAACATAAAATATAAGCTTTGAAAGTATAGTTTTTGGGTGCAATTTCTGAAAGTTAATTCCGTTGAAAAAAGCCGTCATTTAGTTTCTGACTGTCCAATACAATATATATATAGATATGCTCTTAATTTTATGTCTGTTAAAATCTTTCTTGTTTATCCAATGCAGAAATTCTTAGACACTGATGTGACGCTGGTTGCCCAGCTCTCCATGGACAGATTACAGATGCTGGAAGCCATATGTAAACACTGGGAAGGTAAGGTCAAAGTTCATGGGTCATAGGTCATAGGTCATCATTCGAAACTTGTAGCAGTCATGTGTAAATCTGTATATATACAGTGCGTCCCAGAAAAAACGAAACCGAGAACTATCAATATTTTATCATAACTTAATAACATTTATAATTAATAAATGACACATATTTGGAAAGCTTAGATCCTCCTCTTTCATTTGATGCAACTCATATGATGCATATTTCATGCATGAGTGATTAAAAGCAATTTGAAGAGAGGAAACCAAAAAGTCATTTAGCGGGAGGTATCTGAATTTCATGGAGAAAATCACATTTCTAGAAAGTTCAATTTCTGCTCTTTCATATGACACCTCAATCAGGAAAAATGAGCAAGGAATAACAGAGTTCTGTTTGTTTGAAGTAGTGCTTGCATTTCCATAATTTGATCAAACAAGTTCGTTTTCACTGGCTACCTGCCGTTGCAACAAACAGAGTTGACAAAAGACTTAACTCCGTTTCGTTGAAGATCATCAGGTCTTTCGTCTTCTTTGTGCATGGCTGATCAAAACCTGTCTATAAAGACCACCCAATGGAGACAGGGAAAGTGGTCTCTTCAGACAGGAGGTCTTTATGTACAGGTGCCTATAGTAAATGTTTGAATGAGAAACCATTTTCAAGGGAAATATAAAATGTGGTTTTTTTGTAGACAGGTGGTCACTAAAGCAGGTTTGACGATAGTTAACAACTAAATCATTCATGCCCTCACCAAGTTTGGTAATTTTTCGAAGTTTGTGAAGAATGGATTTACCCCGATTTATGTTTCTCAAGAATGTGAATTATGAAAGCTTACATTAACAAATATTCAACAAATGCCCTAATTCAACCAGTCCACCTTTCATTCTTGAGTTACGATTAACACACAAACATCAAATTTACAAGGGGTATGAATTATTTAGTGGTTAACTGTATGTTTAATAACTGAATTAGTATTTTTCTGACGTACACATTTACATTTGCTTACCTGCCTTGAAAGACCATCCATCTACACAGACAACATTTTTGGTAATGCTGGTGTCTGACTGCCATTTTGATCTCCTTGAGCCATCGATATCAATACATATCACAGGTGTATAATAATTATCATAATATTATTGGGTATTTTTATAGACCACATATCCACCACGCAAGGTGGTCAAGGCGCTCCAATTATTACCCCGGCTCTGCTAGGCTATTGTTCACGGTGCTCACAGCATTCAGGAAACCTCTTCTTACCGGTACCCATTTTACAGAGTGGCCCGTTGATTGGTTGAGCACGCTATTGTTCTCACCCAGCAGGCGAGCCGAGGCAGCGACCCGCTGATTGGTTGAACACCCATGTGCGTCGACCAATAGGCCTTGTCCGTTATTGTTCCAATTATTGATCGAATTATTTGACCGTTAGATCCCCCCGTAGAGTATAAAACATGCTTGCTTACATCAGATTTTATCACCTGACGAAGTGTTGCAGCAGCGCACAAAATATATATTTAGCTAATATATTTAGCATTATTATTATTATTATTTGTGCATTGGGAGATATAAATGTTTAGTCACATGTCTGCTCTCAGCTGATCATTTGATTATAATATACATCAATATTTTATAATAATTTCTCGTCTTCATATCGTCTTCTCTACTATAGGTCCCATAAGTTTAGCTCTGTACATGTCAGATGCAGAGGCCCAGCAGTTTATCCGCTACGCCCTCAGCTCAGAAACCCTGATGGCAAGAAAAAACATCGGATATCATGTTGTTTATAAAGATGGGGTAAGTAATTTGTTCCTTCTTTTTAACCCTTTCAGGGAACTTTATTTCACATATCTACAATGCGCATGCAGTATACATACATTACATATTGCTATGTCAGGCAAACCTTGGACAAGCCTTTGTGTTGTGAGGAACAACCTTTCCTTAAACAGTAGGCATAAAAGTAACATAGAATTAAAATGTTATCTTTGCATATCAATCAAAGCTTTAACCTGTTTTAACCTCTGCTTTTGTTTTAGAATTTAAATGTGACATCAATTCATAAAGAGTTCTAACATTCATTTTGCTTTTTGTTTCAAATGTTTAACATAGTTCTTATAGATAACATATTCAGCAAAATTAATCAAAATGTTTACCAAGTAATTATCTAACTTGCCTATATCATATCCAATTACTAAAGTCTTCTCATTTATGTTAATAATGCTAATCCAAAAAAATGCTTATTAGGGGCAACTGTTTGTAAGATTAGTCCCTATAAACTGCATGAATAGTAAATAGAGTAATTGAATTTCTTTATTCTTTATTCTTTATTCTTCCACAGCAATTTTACCCAGTGAATTACCTGCGTAATACAGCCATGAGTCAAGTGAAGACGCCATACATGTTCCTGAGTGATATAGACTTTCTTCCCATGTATGGACTCTATGACTACCTGAGGAAAGCAATTGGGATGCTGGACATGGCCACATCTAACAAGGTAAGGCGTGTGTCTTTGGCGTAGCTACAGGAGGTCAAGGGGTATCACTTATCACCCCCTTAAAACTCATGGTGGAAAATAGGAAGGGGGGGGGGGGAGAAGAGGAAAAGAGAAAGAGAAAAAAAAGAAGAGTGACATAGAAAGAAAAAAAAAAAAGAGAAAGAAAAAGGAAATGGGGAAAGGAACTTTTAGTAGATGATTGGACCTCCTGCCACTCGATCATCTAATGCAATGATCTGACAAAGTCTTTATATTATATCTTTGGACGTCTTGAGACGTTACGCTATCGTCTAAACTTCCCCAAGTCCAAGGCAGACCATATTTTATGATATTTGTGAAATACTGTAAATGATAACCGAAATTGCACAAATTCCTTTCTGCATAACAAGAAACTTATAGCTGTACAAATCTTTATGAATTTTGCATATTGTCCACATTCATGAAGAATTCATGAAAGCTTTTTGCCTCAAAATAATGGAATTACACTAATGAATTTTAGCTCATCCCAAATGTTTCTTGAAGCAAAAATGACTGGCAGTAAAACATCATAAATGCTTGTTTACAGTATTTTACAACTTTTTCTGTTGATGCTTCCATTAAAAATATGAATTATTTTATGACTTATGATGTTTGTTCTGTTTTTGTTTTTGTTTTTCTTAAATTATTTAAACTGCAGTGGTCTTTGTAACCTGTCATCTGGCATTTTGTATATTTTTACAATTGATAATATTGTAAGTTAGGTACTTTCAAAAATTGCCTGGAAAATGTGATCAATTCAGCCATTGGCTGCTAATCATATTTTGTATTATACCATTAATAAATAAATGAATATAGTGGAGTAACTCTTTTTCTATACACGCAGGCTTTAATTGTTCCCGCGTTTGAGACGTTACGCTACCGTCTCAACTTCCCCAAGTCCAAGGCGGACCTTCTTCACATGCTAGACATGGGGACTCCCTCCACTCTTTTTCTTCTCCCATTAGTTCCTCCTTACAAGATGCCTAAAAAACAGCAAATTGTCTTTCCAGAATCAGAAAGGCCTTAACTCTGTGATAAATTATGAGTTAACGCTTGCCACACACAGACGGAAAATGAAAAACTACAGAGGACCTGAATTAACTGAAAATGTAAAATTGTTTCCTTTCACAGTAATTTATACAGCCATATGTGAAACTATACCTTTAACAATGTCTTTTTTTCATACTCGCAGGCTTTAATCGTTCCCGCATTTGAGACGTTACGCTACCGTCTCAACTTTCCCAAGTCCAAGGCGGACCTGCTTCACATGCTTGACATGGGGACTCTCTTCACCTTCCGATACCACGTCTGGCAGAAAGGCCACGCCCCCACAAACTTCGCCCGCTGGAGGACGGCCACGACCCCCTATCAGGTAAGCATAGCCCTGTACCACTCCCAAGCAGATGATGATGATGATGAACAGCATTTGTATGGCACCATATATCTGTTTCAAAAGGCGCGAGCTCCTCCAATAAAATTAGCATTGAAATGTCTGAAGGAAGATGTGAGTTTTGAGTGAAGCTTTGAAGTGGTCCAGGTTGTCAATTTCGCGAATAGAGGGAATTCCACAGGCGAGGAGCATCAATTCCTCCTTTCAGTTTGTGCGTGTGTGTTTGGTGGGGGGGGGGGTAGGGGGGAAGGAGGGAGGGTTGTATTTGAGGGCTGATACAAAGTGTCGGAAGAAATCATAATGTGAACATCTTGATGCTGGCGCCCATGGAAGGTGGTACATAAGGCATTATTCTCCTTAGTTTGCTAACATCAGCATCTTTATTGTTCTCACCATTCCTCCCCCCTCCCATTTTCTCTCCGCTCTGCCTTCCATTTATGGCATTTTATTGTATTACAGGATTACAATGAAATAACCATTTCTGTTATCGTAAATTGCTACCATAGATAAATTACTTTATTCTAGCAATTGGGCTTGGTGGATAGGATAGAAAGTATGAAAGAAATCGGCATCAAAATGACTAGATTTATGTGATATTTGTATTTAAGCCTACTTATCCTATGGCTTTCTATTTCATGGTACAGAGTCAAAGAATATTCACAATCGTTTTCTTACACAACTTCTTCCTTAATTTTTAAAAATACTCCCATTAACTTCTCGCTCTTAAATTCTTATTAATATCAAGTTTATCCTCAAAAATTTAATATTCTTTGCCAAGATAATATTTTTTATTAGCAGAGGCAAAAGGTATCAGACTTAAGCCAGATATTAGGCCTCAACTCCTCCCACTTTCAGGCCTTTTAGGCTTTCTATTGTACATAACATGCAGTGTAAAAAATAATTCTCTGTACGCAGATGCTCCTTCAGGACGTGTGTTTAATCAGAAAAATGTGATTTTTTTCCAGTGATATTTCATCTTTTTTTTTTACCAGAGATCTTTTCCAGGTTACTAGGGCTCTTTTGGAGCTTTTGAGAGCTAAATCGTTCTCAGCTCCCGTCCATTTTTTTCGCTGATCACGTAGGTCTCCCCCATGTTGGGCCTCTCTCCATGCTCACTGGAGTTGAATTGAATTGAAATCACTGTAACATAGTCATGCATGTAACTCTCTCCTTGCTTTGTATAATCCTAGGTCCAATGGGAGCCTGACTTTGAACCTTATGTGGTCGTCAAGAAGGACTGTCCCAAATATGATCCTCGGTTCCTGGGCTTTGGTTGGAACAAAGTCTCCCATGTAATGACACTGGATGCCCAAAGGTAAGATTCACATCCATCAGGTCAAATGTCAAAGGTCATGGATTTCAATTGCTTTTGTTAGAACAGTGACAGAAAGTAGACACAAGCTTTAATTTGCAGTATTCGTCCAAAACTAAGTACGACCTTTAGTTCCTGGCCTTCGGGTAAATTATAGAAGCAGATGTCCAAAGATAACTCTCACATCCTTCAGGTCACAGGTCAAAGGTCTTGGCTGACTCTTGTCCTAGTTATCTGGTAAAATTAAATTTGTATATTCGCTTTACAGCGTGAGAAGAAATTTGGACCTACTATGATCATTATTTTGCATGTAATGACACTGGATGCCCAAAGGTAAGATTCACATCCCTCGGTTCAAATGTCAAAGTTCACGACAGTGTCAACTCCAGCCTTTGTTTCCTAGTAAAAAGGAGAAATAAAATGAGCCTCATATCTTTTAGCTCAAATGTCATTGGAACAATCTATCATTGATAGTTTAACTATGTAACATGGTATAAATTAGTTACATGTGGATATTACACACAAGAAAATCCAAAAGAATGATTATTAGTAAGTTTTAATTTAAAAAAAGATATATCTTTATATAACTTGTTAGTTGACATTGTACACTGTATTAAATTATTCATAATTGCTATTGCTTGATTGATTTTTTGTAACTCATCTCTATTTTTCAGCTATGATTTTATTGTGCTTCCCAACGCTTTCATCATCCACATGCCACATACACCCAGCTTCGACATTGCCAAATTCAGGAGCAGTCAACAGTACCGAACGTAAGTATAAATGATAATCAGTGTTGATATCTAGTATTGAGAAGGAACTGATAAATAAGATGATAAACATCTATAAAGAGGATTACAAGAATATCAGGGTAGTCCACAAACTTAAATTTAGAGATCTAACTTAAACTGCATACGGACTGCTATATGCAAAGCTCAAAGTTTTTTTGGGCCAGTAGCCCCTAGCTACTTAAGGGCTTACTTAAGGGATCTAATGTTTGAAGATGCTCTCTGGTGCAATCTGAACCATATTTTGAAGCATTTTCAAATAAATTTTACAACTAATACTTCATGAGCACTTTTAGTTGAGAATGAACTTTACCTGTCACTGAATCTAAAACTTGTAGTATCAAAATTCAAAGCTGTCGCTGTTACATGAATGGACCGCCCTGGGACTGTTTAGAGTACGGTATTGAACATTCAGTTTAAGTCTTATTTGATGCTGTGAGAAATTTTGTTTTGATTGTTAAAAATACTTAAGATTACATCTAATGAAATGTTGAATATCAAAGATGGAGAGGTCTTGTGGTCCACTGGATAAGTCCGCTGTGGACTACAAGGTACAATCTGTGCCAAAGCACCAGTGTCCTTCAGTAAGACAGTAATTTACATTTGCCCCTCTCCTCCCAAGTGAGAAGGAAGAAATTCAGTGAATGATTTAGCACCTTATCATGGCGGTTCAACTAAAGCCGGGGTACTAATATGACACTTTTTATTAAGCGCAGTAGAGTAGCTGCTCTATATAAATGCATCTATTGTTACTAATTCTTTCTAGTACAAACTCCAGTTGTGAGATACAGAGTGATGCTATTGTTTTTGGGGTATTCTTTGTCTTCTGTAGGTGCCTGCAAACTTTAAAGGAGGAGTTCCAGAGAGATATGTCTAAAACATACGGCTTCGCTGCTTTAAAATATGTTGCCGTGGAAACATGACAGCGTACACTGTGATGACCCTCGTTACACCCCCTTCTCAATGAATGGTACGAACCAGAAACTTATGAATATATTATGGAAGACTTGATAGACTACCTTGAGTACTAGTGAGGCTTTAGAAGCAAGTTGAGCTCATGGCACGATGACCTGCGTTTGCCAAGAATGGGAGCATTTGTCCTTGAACCAAGCTGCTATTCAGATGATGAATTCTTGGACCTGTTTCACAAAGCCTTTTTTTCAATGACAAATGACAAAAATCAGTGACAAATCTGCTGATAACCAATCAGAAGTAAGGATTTCAGTAGCTTATAACAAAAAATGTCATTTTTCACTGATGACAAGTTTTGTGAAACGCCGCCCTGGTGGCTACAGCTCCTGAGAATGAAGGCGAAGGAGATTGACAGTGTTGGTCTCGCAGGCCTTCTGGAAAGTTATCAAAGAGTTCACAAAGTCGATGACCCATGAGACAGAGAACCGTTGAGCCCTAGCCTACGGGCGGACGTGGTTGGTGCTTAGGGCCTTCAGGAGACCTACAGGAAGCCTTTGAGATCGACAACCCTCTAGAATGACAGTGTCAACCTCACAGCCTTCAGAAATTTTTGGAAAGGTTCACAAGACTGGCACACAAGACAAAGATCCCTTGGGCCCTAGCCTATGGTCGGACAAGGTTGGTGCTTAGGGCCTTCAGGAGACCTACAAGAAGTCTTTGAGATCAACAATCCACTAGAATGACAGGATCAATCTCACAGCCTTCAGAAAGTTTTGGAAAGGTTCACAAGACTGATGGCTCACTAGACCAACAGCCAATGAGACTGATATGTCACTCTAGGATGTCTTCTGAAAACTTTTCTGAGGGTTCACTTGACCGATATTGCAGGCCTCGTGGGCTGTCGGTCTATAGGGATGTCTTGGGGAGTGTTTCACAAAGACTAGGATCGACTCTAAGTTGGACTTAACTGTGGCAGGCTGTTCATGCCAAATGTTTTCTCTCACCATTAACTGGCATTGGTCTCTCAAGGGGCGTACAAATCATGATCACAAATCTACAGAGTTTACTTTTTTTGGATAGATCATTATTGAAGGAGAAAATATTATCTAAAGATCATAATAGTGAGAGCAACCAGTGGCAAGAATGGCCTGCCATAGTTAAGTCCAACTTAAAGTCGAACTTAGTCTTTGTGAAACACCCCCCAGATCCAGGATACCAAAACCTAACATGTGCAAGCAAACCCTTGCCAAAGCAGATATGAAGTAGAGATGGATTGGAAGAATATAAACAAGCATCCACTCATTCAGCCTAGATTAAAGACTAGCACTTGTTTGTGACACGTAGCATGAAAACCTAATACGTGTATTGCTACTTTTACATTTAACAATACAACATTGCCTCAGATTCTGAATAAAAATCCTAGATTTATCTCATGCTGCAATGACAATTATAAACCTTTAGGTTAGTAAGGAACCCCATGGCTTTTACAAGCCGATCGCCTGCCTGATTATCAAACTATTTATGATTGGAAATCGAAATCAAATTTTCTGTTTTCCTAACGGTTTTAATAACACTACGGTCTATTGGGGAAAATGATTATGGTAAAACCGGTCACTCAAAGATTTTTACTTTTTTGAGACACTTCATGATCATTTTGAAGCGCAATTTTTTAGGGCTTCAATATTATACCATATCACAGACACTGATAACACCACGTAGGGTCATGCATCTCAGATTTAACATCGTTAAATGATGCCTTTTAACAATACAACAAATAAAAAAAACTTAAAAATTGTCTTGTGTAGAGCTTTCAGTTTGCCTATTTCATTTATAGAGACACAATGACAATTTTATTCTCTTGTACTGTATGCCTAAAGGGGGAAGCCCTTGTAGACATATCTGCTCTTAATAGTCACTGGTGATGAGAACCTGGGCCCTGTTTCATAAAACTTGTTATCAATAACAAGTTACAAGCTACTGTTATAAGCTACTGAAATCATGGCATCTGATTGGCTGAGAGCACATTTTTCATAAAAATTTCGCAGTTCTTATAGATTAAAAGTTTGATGAAACAAGCCCCTGCTCTGGCCGGCCTTCGTGGGTGAAGGAATTTCCAACTTTATCACGTCTAGACTTTGGTTAAAAGCTTATTTATTGCGTTTCATATATTAAAAGGCATTATGTTAGAAGAACTATGTATTATGGGGTTCTGGAATCATTAAAATTTGGATAAAAACTTATTTTTGGCATTTTATATGTTAAAAGGCTTTATGTTTAAAGAATTTTGTATTATAGGGTTCTAGAATTGTTCATATTGCAACAAATGGACTAAAAAACTTGCTGAAAAACGGAAACTTCATGTACATATATGACAAGCATTGGACACAGATAGGGGTACACGGGACTGTACAATAATGTGTGCTCTGATTTTCTTCACCTTTGACCTTCTGTATAAAGTGTATCCTTTATGTGTTGAAGGTCAAACACTCATCAGGTGAACAGAGTCCAAACTTCCCAACTATTTCTAGTCATACCTCAAGCCCCTATCATTCAGGGATTCACTAGCCCTCAAAAATTGTCTCAAAATTTATCCGTCGCAGCAAAGTTTGTTTATGGAAGTACTTGCAAAACGTTCCGAAAATTGAACCCCCATTTTGTACACAACAAATCGGGTTCGTTCGTTCGTGTCTCCTTAGAGCAAGATTAATGTATCTTGATCTTAGAAGTAGTTGCTACAAACGGCCGTGTCAGACACGTTGCCCCGGGGTGCAATGAAAGGACTCTTGTAGCGTGCCCCCATTTAAAACAATTATACAATAACAATTAACATTACATTTATTTAAAAGTATGAAACTAATCGGGTGAATAAAACACTGCCAGTTGCAATATTTAAAAAGAAAAATGACCGTAGTTTTGCTAATGATAAATATTTTGCCCCCATACTTTTAGGAAAGTGTTATCATGATTATTTACAATGCCTGGCCCTTTTACAAGTTTTGAAATTTTCACCTTGTAAATCCCTGCAATGCCCTTTAAAGCCCCTCTGCACTAGTTTGGCCAGGAGGGATTAGAACTCCCTGCAAGGTCACCGGCAGATGGTTATCTTATCAGATCAGCTGTCAATTAACATAAGAAATCAATCAACAGGTACCGCTTAGGCATTTTTAGAGGGCGCAAGTAGCTATAAGTAGTGCAGTGGGGCTGTGAAAAAATGAGAGCACTTTAACAATTCTATTCAATGGACATTTATACTATGATATTTTTGCACGTGCAAATGGAAATATTGAGAAAGATTTGAAATTATGTTCATTTTTACCAGGATTTTAACATTTTATTTAACATTATTTAAGGGGTTTTATGGAAACTTTCTTCAATAAATTTCTTTCTTTTTGTCTTTAAATTATAAATGCTATTCATACCACCAGAAATGAGGGAAACTTTCTCATGAAGGAAGCAAGTAAATAATAAGAAAATATTTATTGTATTTAATTGATGTACACTTGTAAATATATATTTTTGATGCAATAATGTGATCATACAGAGGTATGATTTGAAACATATCAGAAGTCATTCGTAGAATAGAATTGCTTACTTTTTTATCCCATGAATTTTGTGCATATTTATAAACATGTGCATTACATGTATATTTGATTTGTTGGAAAAAGCAAAATTGTTCTTTAAATATAAAATTGAGTTCTGGTTAGTTAAAAAATAATTCTCACAGAATCCAACAAAAACTTAAACTGAATGTTCAGGATTACAATAAATGACATGTGCCAAACAATTTTGATAGAAAATGTATAGTGGCTGAGTAATGAGCATAGAAAGATAAGGAAATCAAGCTTAACATGTGCAAATGCGAGTTGTGGTTTTTTTATCACATAAGATTCCCATATCAGAGCTCTAGATTAGCTTGGAATGACGGCAGGTTTATGACATTAGGAGATTAGAAAATGAAGCAAAAGGAAATTGAGAAGATGGAAAAAGTAATGAATTAAGTCATTTGTAACTATTCATTCATTAAAAACCTATATCATGTTTTTATTAGATATTTATAACAATAAGACCTGTAATTTTTTTATTTATTCACTTTTCGTCAGTGAAATTATGTTTTGTATTGAATGCCTGCTTCAATTACCTACTATTGATAAACAAAATAAGTTTTAAACAGAAGGGCAACTTTTGTTAATTCATTTAGTTCTATTTTTTATTATGTCCATTTTTTGTAGACTACTTATTTCCCAGATTTTATGTTAACCTTCAATAGACCAATTCACGGTTAGCACATTACTGCAATGACCCCGAATATCCACAGATCTTCAAAACATGAAGAGGTCCCACTTTGTACA
>JARBES010000122.1:4711652-4722516 GCA_030265145.1 Strongylocentrotus pallidus
TAAGTGTAATAGATGAATGTAATTGATAAGGTTTAATGCTAAAGATTCAGATTCACAGCTGAAAGCTGACATATCTTTAATTTACAATTAAAACTGCAACATATAACATACATGTCAATAGTACTGTGTAAAATAGCCAAATATATAACTAAAACATTCAGTAGTTCAATTGAAGTAGGAAAAGGTATAACAAGAAAAGCAAGAAGAGAAAGAAGAGAAATAAGAAGGAGGAAACAAAATGAAAGAAATGAAGAAGAAGAAAACATGGTTGATGGTAAAATAAGAGTTTACATTATTGATGTTTATATTGCCATTAATACCATGCAGTAGACGATTCGAATTCCAATAATAAAACTGTTTCTGACCAGTATAACATCATGTGGAAAAACCCCGATTAATTCAGTAGCCTTGTCAATAAAGCATTAACATAATTTATATTTAAATAGTATATAGGGATAGGTTGCTGGATTATAACTATACATATTGCTAACAAAGAATGGTTCTATGCAAGTATTTATATGCAAGTATTTCACATTGATATGTTATTATTTCAGATTAATATGTTATTAAAAACATGGCTGACTGCAAGACAAAAGTTAAGAAGTGCAAAAGAGTTTATACTTCAAAGGTTCAATACTAAGAATTCAGTTGAAAAAAAAAAGGTTTTCTTGGCAAGGTGACACATATTCATTAGAAATTTTAAGATTGATACAAAGGTGTGTTTGCCAAAATGGCCAAATAAATACAATATCAACAATAACAAATCTACCGGAAATTTGAGATTTAAAAACAGAATGAGTACTAGTGGTTCTGCATCTGGGCTCGTGAATAATTTTAGAGTTGCGTAATTGTCTGGAAGTTAGAGATCATCGGGGTTCAGGATCTCAGGAGCCCGTATGAGAAGGTGAGCAGGAGACTCTCACGAATCATAAGATATCACAACCGACTTGACAGCACAGCTAAAGCCGGAGTAATAATCTCCAAGTTTGAAATGGCTTAGAGACGCTATGTAAAAGCTGAGTATTATTATTATTATTATTATTTTATAAATATGTCTATCACTCGATCTGACAGAGCTTGCTAAGTCAATACAAAATGCGAATTGAATGTACATGCATGTACATGTTAGCTAGCTATGAACATGATTAACTCTTTTCGCCCCTCCCATGTCTCTGTTCAAAAACTTTACCTCATTATGATCTAATTTAACCTTGTTTAAGCCATCCAAACCAGGCATGCTATGATCAAATCATTCACATCACAAATGGGGTAATTGAAGGATTAACCAAACAAATCTAACCCCATGGCTTACTCGTCAATTTTATTGTTTGGGTAGAAAATGTTGTATTGCATAATATGAAGCTCTGTCGGATCAGATATTAAACAAAAACCATGTAAATCTTAATAAGATTTTGGTCCTCTATTCAAAAAAAAAATACGCATCATAAATATCGTTAGTACAAGTTAATTTTTACAAAATCTTACCAATCATGTAATATCTGAATATTTCGACAGTGTCATCTATAATACACACTATTCAAGTAGCTATACAAAATGAACAGCGTCAAGTGCATTATTTTTAATCACTCTTTTCATATATGTTGAGGTTTCTGGGAATCCACGTAAACGGAATCACATTCTAAATCAACTTTAAATAAAGTGCGTCCCAGAAAACCACAACAAAGAAACATGAAAACAACGAATATTGTGAAAAACTATGAGCTGTCTAAATGTGATTCCTTGTTTTGAAATGAGAAATGGATGACATCAGTACGCGTACGCTTTACCGAGCAACATAGTTTTGAAAATGCCATGTCAAAATCCGTTTGTGCCATATTTGGGTGAAACGGTGGAAATGGTTGCACAACGTTCGTTTATCACATGCGAACTCGACCGAACATGACCTGAAGAAAACCTAAACATTAAAACCGGATGAGAAGATTGTTTTCATACTATACTTCTTTTGATAATAAGGAATGATATCATTACCAAGAAATACAGATCATAAGACATTGTTTATGGTGATAGTGGAAGGGCATATTTTGTACGAGATGGGGCTGCAATTGTTTTGAACAGTAATATTAGAATTTCCAGAACTGCAACTTTTTAAAGGAGCAAATCAAACAGTCTATTAATATTTCATTTTGATAAAGGAGGTAACTGCTTATTTAAAAGCAAATCAACAAATAATGGAAATCTTGCATAGCGATTTTTAAAAGATTACATTTTCTCGAACGTCATGTTCACATATGAAAATAACTTACTGCGTTATCAAATAAATGGATTTTTTTATGAAGGTATATTATTCATAATTTATGAAAAGCAACAAGTCAATTATACAATTCATTTGTTTGTGTTTTTGTTTTCTTCCTGGTAAAGGTACCATGTCCCATTTGCAGGCCAACAAAAATGAAAAGGTTAAATTCTACCGGCATTTGAAAGATATACTAATTCAGAACTTCACTATAAAAGAAATGACTTTAAAATGTTTTTTTTTTGTGGGAAAATAACGACCGTTGGTTGTCAAATGGACTTTAGCACTCATTCTAGTAATAATCTGATTTTCAGACCCTTTTTACCGAATGGTCGTATGTTTTGTGCTGCGCAAAGATTCAATCAGTTTAATTTCGGCCATTATAAGAAGTGAGTTTATTGATGCAGACAAATGCTCATGTACTTTTACAGCTCATTTTATGTATCTTGTTACCAAAGGAGAAAAATGTCAGTCAGTCACATTTTGACAGTGAATTATAGAAAGTAAATGGCTTTCCTTGCACAATTTGAATAATAGGACACTGCTAACGATTACATTTTACAGATAGGACATACTCGACATATTCATAATCCCCGCAAAGTTCTACAAAATTTGATGTTGGCTGCAAATAGGACATGCATGTAGTACCTTCGAAGGCATATATCAAGGCACTGTAATTAGAAATAGCTAAACAGTAAGGTAGACCACCACAATAAGGTCTTAATTGCGAGGTTTACAAAGAACACTCCATTGCATCACCATGCATATTTTGGTGAAATGTACGTAGTTGAGTATTTACAGACGTAGGAAATGACACACCTTGACAATGATTTCGATCCCACAAAGAAGGGGAAAAAATATTCAGGGTCATTGCCTTATCGGAGTCATGAGGGTGACGCTTGCTTCCCATTGGGAAGCACCCTGTAATGTCACTTCGGGGCCACCTTGTTGGTGTCCTTCTGCAATAATTATATACAAAAAAAAAGAGATAAGAAAAGTAAAGTGAACGTTATAATTTGTAAATTGGTTATTGTCAGACTATTGTTATCTTAAAAATGGTTTTGCTTGGAACATCTTGAATTAGGTAGGGGGGGTCAGATCAAAATTATCAATATAAGTTTGCAACAATCACCCGTCCATCCGTGCGCGCGCGCACACACACACACACACACACCCTTTTTAAAGACACAAAGACACACACACACACACAATTCCCTGTGGTTGGAGAAGGGGTGGTAATAATTTGGAACCTAGACTACTTCAATTTGCCTCTTCGTAGGTATAATTATATTGCGCACATTTCCATCCCAGCAGAAGCTCAATGCGATTAAAAGTGGATATCCGGCTATAGCCCAGCTGCCCTAAAAGCCACTAAAATCATTCAAGGAATAAGAGTCCTACCAGGTATACCAAATTATGTAACTTGGACAAAAACTAACCCGGATGACTACATGTAAAGTACATGTACCCCTAAGGGCTTGTTCAAATATGCCGCAGTGAACGGCAAAAACTGTTCTTTTGTTTTAAAGGATTATTTATTAGCAATTTTTGTTGCGCGTTAATTTCCTGAGAGGAAGGTTGTCCAAATAGTCTCATATCATACTTACCCTTTTGACGTTTCGTATATAACCGGAGTGGGCATTTTGGAAGCATGTTCTTCTTCTTCATATAAATATACACTACAATGGCAGTGAGGGCAGCTGTAGACATATGAACAAAATGATCAAACAATGACTTTTAAGCAAGTGACTATATCCAGTTGCAGTGCAATAAATATATAAGTACAGACGTAAGAAAAATGTAGACAAATAATATTATTGATCATACCATAAGAGCATGAACCCCCTTCATAAGGAGATGAGAGGGCCAATTTGCTAAATACTCATGTTAATTTTATTCTTCAATTGTCTTTAATATTATAATGTTTTAGCCTTCGCCATATTTTACCCATACAATTTCAACTTAAAAAGAAGACCAGGTAAAAATTACCGACTTTTTTTAAATAGAAACCTTTATTTTGGTAAATTATAGGTATCATTACAGGTTATTACGATTTATCATTGAATACAAGATTTCCGTCAATCTTTATCAAAATTTGGGGCATTTCTTCGCATGTCAAGATGTGGGGAAAGGTCTTTCTACTCTGAAATCAATGCTAGGCGCTATTTTATTTCAGAATTTCAAATATTTGTGACAGGTTTCTTGATATCGGATCTTTTTTTAATTTGGCTTCCCAACCAAGAATCGACGAAACGTAGTACACTAAAATGTTGATTATAATTATGGTATTGATGTATACTGCGTGCCTCCCCTAATCCTCTGCTATCTGCTAGCACTCGTCTATCGTATGCACGACCACACTGTTTATGATTCTCATTATCATATAATTTTGTTGTTGTTATGATCATTATTAATTTTATTATTGTCATTATCATAATTACAAATTATATCAGTTATAATGTGCATGTTGACTTACCAAGGAGAAGAATTGAAGCTAAAACAGCCACTAAAATGGAAAAAATAATGATAATGGACAAAGTCATTTAACATGATAATTAGCCTAAAGGCAAATGAATGTGTCCTTTTCTATCGTAAAGTTTGACAGGCAACCACTTCGAGATCAAAAGAATTCTTTTTTTTCCCTAGAGATCCCCTCTTTTTTAATTTAAAATCCAACCAAAAATAGCAACAGTCAGGTAAATAATATCAGAAACAGATATTTGACATCAAAATCTAAACCCAAAGAACAATTAGTGTAAATATTCTGTAAACGAGATGAATTCCTGCCTTTTGATGTACAATATATCTAACGAACGTTTACAAGATTTTACATATCACGATTTTACGTTTATATATAAATGAAAACTTCTTGGCATGATGTTATGTCTTTTAGCATAGCATATGGGCGCAACCATTTTCTGGAAAATGTGACGTACCAGTTGGAGTTCAAGATGTATCATGCATCAAGGTTTAATTGGAAAACCTTTTAAATCAATAACAAAACCTTTATTTAACAATGCGGGAAATCAAAGCGGAGAAGCTAAACAAATATATAAAAGGTTAACAATTGTAACCAAATTATTTAAAAATACTCAAATATAGCGGTTTTTTTTGCGAAACCTTCACCTCAGAACAGTACCAACTTTTTATGCAATTGCGTTCTTGCAATAAAAGTACAAAGGGTAATAGCAGGTGAATGAAATGCCTCAATACCACAAACACCTGGGAAGGAAGCATCCATTAATTTAAATACATTTAGTTAATAAACGACTCGGCATAGTACATCACGCAATCAAGAAAATGGCGATGCCCATGTCGTGCTGAGAAACTGTACTTTATTCTTGCTTTATGTCCTTCTCATACACTTTGGTGGGGATCTTTAAGATTGATGGGCAAGAATGCAATAAATCTCTCAGAACAACCAAAGTTATTGTGTTGGGTTAGTTCTCCTTTAATTCAATGTGTACTAAATTATCACAGACCTCGGATTGTAGGCATATTGCTAGATGCCAGGTAAAAATATCGAAGGTACATAATAATGCTTTAATAATAAGCTAAGTGTTTTAGAAATATAAAACTTTGAAAAATCTTTGGAATCTAATATTGGTTGTTTCAAGGAATATATTTGTTAAACCTTGTTATTGAGTCAATAGGTCACTTTCATAATGCAATCAAATTTACTCGATTTTTTCTTACCTGCAATCACGGTCGAATCGCTGTTGTCAGCAGCCTCGCTGGGTGTGACCGTTTCAGTGGGTCCTTCGGATGGTATGGTACTGAAAATGGCTCGTCGGACAAAGACCATATCTGTTGACGAAACGAGTTTTGTTGCATCCAGGGTGCCAACGCAGATGTAGGGTTCTTCGCTGACCAGGGCCTCGATAGTCGCTGTGAGGTTTTCTGTGGTTCCGTCTGCGTTTGTGAAGTTCCTGATAATCTGAGGGTACTCATCCCCATTGTGCATCCATTGTAAAGCTACCAAACCTTTAGAAGCCCCATCCGCTCGACAGGTAATCGTTGTCGGCCGATTACCGTCCGAAATCGTGAAATTGTCTATCATGGGGAATGGGTCGTCTGGAGGAACTGTAGGTATAGAAAAGACGTTCATATTGCAAACCAGTCCATATATGTTATCAAAACTCTGTAAGGCCGAACATAACTATATTAAGTGAATAATGTGCTTTTCCGATATAATAGAATAATGAAATAAAGGGGAAAAATGTTTAACTAATTCCAGAATCTTGCAAAAGTTTAAAACTAAATTGTTCACAAACTTTGTCTAAATTCAAGCAAGAACACTGTCCTTTCTACAAGAAACGGTGGCCGAGTCATTTTTGGTATTCCAAATCGAAGAGCTCCAATGTGTGAGCACTCATTCATTTTACACACAGTACATTATTTTTAACCTGAAAGACAAGATTTCAAGGCTTGTGATTTGGATTACCAAATACAAACAAAAACTGTTTTTACTCATTTTTTGACACACACACACGTATCGTTCTAACAAAGATGAAAATATTATTTGTTTTTGCGAGTTTTGAATTATTTATTTGCGCAGACATGGGCGCTCTGTTTTAGCCATACAATAATACATTAGGCCCATTCACGCATAAGTGAAGTGAGAATTGGATCGCGGTTATTCTCACCTTTTTTTTAAACGCCGTTCACACTCTGAAAATAATATCTAACTTCTCGACAAGTGCTATCATCTCCTTTTGCTCGAACGCAAACCACTCGGCCAAATAATCTCATTAATTTACAAAATGTTTACTTTGAGTGAAATTCCGATCGCGACCAGGATCTCACCTTTCAATGAGATTTTTAGGTTCGCATGTACAGAAAAAGAGTGACGAATGTCAATAATCTCTCTGTATGTCCATACTTGTAGGCCCTACACCCAAACAAAATTGATCTAATAACGTACCAGCTACAGTCACATCCGTGAAACCCCCAATCTTAGTTCCTTCGTCATTCGACACGTCGCAGTAGTAGCGACCAGCATCACCAATTTCTGCAGTGAATGTGAGGGAGCAATCTTCACTCACATTGAACTTTCCGCTGTCATGTTCGGGTCGTTGTGTTCTTCCACTATAAAATCCAATTAAGGTTTCTGCTTTCGACATAGCAGGATCACCTAATCCATATTTTAGGGAATGTAAAGAAAACAAAATAGATACTTTCATTCGTAAACCTTGTGTCAAGAAGTTTTGTGTTTTAAGTTTACAAAGTGGCCTGCCATCCTGATATATTTTCATTTGGTAGCCGTATTCAACTGAATTTTTAGAAAAACAAATCAATCTCAGAGGGGTAATTAATGTTGATATCTAATTGAGAAAGAAAAAAGAAAGGAAAAATGAATAACAGTATAAAGCTAACAAGACCAAAGCAAAATAGTTATGAATTAATAAAGTAGAAGTCGTTCAAACAGAAGTGGGCAAATGTATGGGGGACTGTGATGAACTGGTTTACTGATGACCAAAATAAATTAATATTGAGGCCTTAAGTTTATGGAGTTTTAAATGTTTGCATTACTTTATGAAATATCACATAGGCTGTATGCAAATTAGCGAGTTGATGATGCCACCCCCTACTTATTCCCCTTCCGTTTTGAACATTAATTTAACAGAAATATCACCTTTTTTGCTCTGAGAATGTAAAACATGGCTTGAATTCTCATGGAATATGTGCAAAATCACTACTACAGTAACTGTGATCTTTTGTAAACAAAGGAGAACAAATAAACAGGGGTGTCGTGAAGAAAACAAGAAGCTTGGAATTTTATTAACAAACTATATGGGAAGAGTGAAGCACCATATGCATTATATACGCTGTATGCTAAGTAGCTCGCTCGGTTCTAGGACAATTAACCTCTGGGCAATCACGACCCGGCCAATTACCAGCGGGACAACCCCCCCCCCCCCCCAAGGGCGGGGGTTATTTTCCAGGGGTAAATATTCTGATACGGATGCATATCTCTGTTTCCTGAAAGTGTTGCGAAACTTAAAGATGCCTTCACAACTGTGCCATATTTGGTCCAATTTAAAAAACATTTCCACCGTCTTTAAAAAATATATTATCTCTTTTAATCCAAATGCAATTCACTATAGAGTAGGACTTGCCATTTATAGCAGAAACAACGTGAAATTCCAAGAGAAGAAAGTCAAAATTGGCTGGTTTGCAATTACTTTAAAAGTCGCAAATGTTTAATTGAAATCAAAGCTAAATTGTTCCAAAAATCTGGGTTGATGATACGGTAATGGGTCTTTGGGCCACATTAAAGGGCGTATGGCGGGGTTTAAGCAGCATTAAATTTGTCTGTAATCGTAACCTACATTTATATACAAGAAAACATGCACATGGTTAACAGTCTCGCAGGGTTTAAACATTTCAATAAACTCAATGCCAGTCAACTCACCCTCTTTGAACCAATAAAGTTGCAAAGGCGTCCCACGAAAGGAACATTGAAGGCTTGCTTCTGATCCTTTGATCATAACTGTGTTCCGGTCCGTTACTACCTGACCACCTGGGATATAATAGGTGACAAAAAGAAAAGTATTAAGCCCAAACTCCAGTCAATAAAGGTTTTCATCGTGATTAATGCTCATATGGTGTTCTGAATAGTTTATCAATGCTGATTATGCCATGTAAAAACATGTGTCTCTACACATAATGGACTCCTAAACTAAAACATTTCCCAAAAATTACTTGTTCGATATTAGACACATTTGAAGAATTTGTCATTGCAGCTATAGCGTGAATTGTGCTTGTGTACAACATGCCGAGTGTTTATAAAATGGGGTATTTGCATTAGTGCGTATCTTATTGGCTGATCTGAGATCACGTGACGTTAATGATTTAAAAAACAATATCAATTTATTTACTGCACGATTTTGACGTGTGTGTGTGTGTGTGTGTGTGTTTGCTATGGCTTTATACGACAATAATCGTTACAGTGATGATGAACATCAACTTTTTCACTCCAATTAAGAATTAATACTCAATTTCTTTGGTACACCCAGTCGTCTTGAAACGAACTTTAACCTCTCGAAGTTATAGTTGGAATAATATTATAAATTAAGAAAGATAATCTGGTATAGAGGTCATTGGTGAATAGGCCTATACATACCTGCAACATTGTATCGTAGTATACATAGTACTAGCAGTAAAAATTGTCCCACCATTTTCATTTTTCTACAAAACAAAAGAGAAAATACACGAAATTGTAATGACACTTTAATATTTCGAAGTGTTAACCTAAATATGCTGACAAAAATAGAGGAAGAAAGTGAGATGTGGTATTTTAACCGCCCCCAAGAAAAAAGAAAACATGGTCAACACCTGTACAAATCAGACAATTTTCAAGATGTTTGTAGTCTTATGATAACAATTAATTAGTACTGCTTGATTCTTAACACGCTATCCTACTTTATTATATACCCTTTAACAAAAACGGTATATCATTTATTTTTGTCATTAAAAAAAATAATTAATGTTTAGGCCCATACATAAATATATACAATCCGTCTAAAAATAGGTGTACCCAACTTTGGTAGCTCCTACTTTAAAAGTAATAACCAATATGACTTTGAAATCTAGAACATGAAGAAGAGTAACCTGTTTTCTGTCCAATAATATCATATTCGTTACATTTCTGCCACAGGTGACTGAGCACCATATTAAACCAGGGTAAACATGGCAAACCACACAATGTGGTTTCCTTGCAATTATTCTTTCTTCCCACACACGTAGTGTTAAAATAAGCACTGGTCCTTTTATTTAATTTATATATATTTGGTTTAATATGCTGAGGAAAGCACATAACTCTTCCTTTTTGTTTCTTCTCCTTCTCAATTGTTTATGCTATGTTTAGCAAAATATGTCACTTAAAGACCGTCAATACTACTTGGCCAGAAGGGATTAGACCACACAGCAAGGTCACTGACAGGTGGCTATCTCATTAACTCAGCTCTCAACTAACATAAGAAGAGGATCATGGGGACCAACAGGCACCGATTGGGGAAGTTTTCTATATAGAGGGAGCAAGTAGCTACAAGTAGGACAATGGGGCTTTAAAGATAACCCTCGTATAATCATATGCTTTTGTAAATATCTTGTGTTTATTCAGATATATACAAACCTATTAACTGGGACCTACACAACACAAGCTTTGCTTTTTAGTAGATCCCCACTATCTTTAGTTGTTTTGCAATGTATTTATCATACTTATGATTGTATCTTTTGTTATAACTATTACAATGTACATTATGTTTTTATATTGTATGCTTAGTTATAATTATGACCATGTTCATTATGTTCGATTACGTTATTTTCGATAAAGTGGAAATAAATAAATTTGAAACTTGAAAAATGTTCGCGAATGAGTTAATCAGTTGTAAAAATTGCCTAATTGTACCAAGTTTGGGATGAAACGAATGTGGGTTATATTCATGTGCTTCTTTGGTCTTAAAGATACTATGTCCCTTTTGCAGCCAACATCAAATTCTGTAGAACTTTGCAGGAATTACGAATTTGGCATGTATGTCCTATCTGTGAAATTTAAACGTTAGCAGTGTCCTAATATTCAAATTACGCAAGGAAACCCGTTTACTT
>JARBES010000122.1:4731088-4746184 GCA_030265145.1 Strongylocentrotus pallidus
AAGAGCTTCCATTTCATTTTTTTGAAATTGGGGCGTTTCCAATACTGGTCTTTACCTTTAACATAAAACGCCATTCTCTCAAAGATAAAGTTGGGTTCTGGTCATGCGATTGCATTGTGAAAGAAAAGGTGTGGAACGGGTCAGAACAATGTGATCATGTAGCAGGTAAGTATTGGTGTGCACTGCAAGGTTCTGGAGTCATCAAAATCATAATAAATTTGGCCCAGTCTTGGCGAATTAACAATCACTTTACACAGAAAGATGTAAATGGGACTACACAAATGATGTCGGGGACTACCAAACTTGTCCTTATCTTTCTATTCTCATTACTCAGCCAGCATAAAGTTTCTACCAAAATTGTTTGGCAATTGACTGTAACCTTGAACATTCAGTGTAAATTTCGTTTGATTCTGTGAGAATTAATTATTTTTTTTAAACCAGGGGGGGGGGGGGGTGTTTCACAAAGATCCCAAGTCGAACTTAACTTTAACTTGCACTTAAATAATATGGAGAGCCATTTGTAGCCATAACATAAAATATATTAAAAAGCAAAAATTGAAGTATTTTAGACTTTTCATAAATTCCACATCAAGAACATAAAATTTCCATGATAAAAGAAAATATGGATGATTTGAAACAACATTTTTATGCCTTTTAAAATAACTATTACAAAATATTTTCAATGATGCTGACGGCTTTCCATAATTGTTAAGTCCAACTTAGAGATAAGTTCAACTTAGGATCTTTGTGAAACACTCCCCAGAACTCAAGTTTATCTTTAAGTTTCCACTTCCTGTCAACCACTCAACAGGTCTTGTTTACCAGCCTTACTAAACCTTCACTCATTTTGTCGGTGGGAAGCTTGTAAGTTGTAACTAACCAACATTCTATATGGTCAATAGCCTCAGACTTGCCCCTATGTTATCACGAGTTCAGGAATAAACTCACATACTTGTTTTTGTAATTATATTCCGCCGACTAATGCTGACCCCTCACTGGTGACTAATAAAACTACCAGAGATAACCAATATAAACCATCTAAACCTCGCTATTTTACTTTAACACATTCTATAACGAGAAAGAATGTCATTCTGTCTGTGTGGTGAAGTATCATCTCTGACTATGTTATTGTCCTGCTATTCTTAACACTATATTCAAACAATTGTAAAACTAGTACATTCTCGTAAATAAAATTCATAGATGTAAAATTTTTATAAATGAGCTATTTACAAACTATTTACATATTTATGGTATCAAATATTCATTCAAAAATTCAAAAATTACTCCTCTGTATATCTGTATATATAATTTTTCTTTTTACACAATTACTTAACAATTACATAAATACGTTTGATGGTTGGAAAGAATATGTACATGCAACATTTTGATAATCATTTCAATAATGATTTTTCTACTGAGCAGGACGCTTGACACTGAGCGTAACATTCTAATGGTGGTTACTTTTGTTTACTATTAAATAAATAAACAGAATGGAATATATAAATAAAATTGTTGACATTCCTAAGAATAGAAGAATTAATATGTTCCATACTTTGTCCTAATTTGTCTTCACTCTTGAATATATCAGTATTTTCTATTCAAATTATTAAGGAACCAAGTTTGAAATAAGCCGCAAGGTAATCCAAACGCGTCCGCATTAAAGCACGTCTAGCTATAAATACATTCTGAATTTGTATTTGAATATATGTGACCTACTTAGCCTATGTATAAACATCACAAACAAGAGGTAAGAATTTACCAACAGAATCGGCTTCTTTACAGGTCGGTGCCATTAAAATTATATTAATATCATGTGTAAACAATATCTGGTATGTAAACAAATATTCAATAAAACATCAATTGATGTGTGCAAAATCAAAATAATAATAAATATTCTATAAATGTCATCACTTCACGTTGGTTCCATTTTCGACAACAAAATTACCACATGTCATTGAAACATTTCACAATTATAAACGATTTTACAATCTGTAATAAAAGGCAATATTCAAAACAGACCACTGGAAGCCTTTAATGTAATTAAAGTGACTCAGTAACATCGTTGAAGGTTTATTAACAAATTGCATAATTCTTGTATGAAATGTTACTTATTACCTTCCTTCTACTGTACTAACCCTCTAACATGCAAAGAAACCCTGCAAAAATTCTCAAACCACAACAATATCTATGGTTTTCTTTGAAGGCATCACTGTGCACTTGAACACCCTCTAACAGTGATTAACAGTAAATTATCCCAACTATTTTTGAATTTTCCTAACCGTTTTCCCATGAAAATAAGATCAAAGACAGATTTTAAAACATCTGTCAACACTTAAATGTCTAGAATGGTATTTAGAGCCAATTCATAGCTTTTGTGATGATTTACATTCACCTAAAATGTAATTTAATTGTAATAATATAGTTGGGAGAATTAAGGTATCGATCAGATCAGTTTTTCCCAATTAGGTAACATTAATAATGGTCTGTTTTCACTCAAACTTGTAGATTATCTTTAATTGTACATCTAGCATTGGAGTCACTACCTTAGCACCATTTTCTCCCATTTTTACATTGTTACCAATTCCCTTTAAGAGGAGAAAGTGCTTTGCTGACAAAATGCTATACAATATTTAACACATTGAAATCAATCGTAGCGGTGACGAGACATCAACACCACAATAAATGACTTCAACAGACAGGGTGACGAACCCCTATAACTATCATCTCAATAAAATCCCCGCATGGAAGCTCTCATTATTGTTTACTATGCCACTAAGATGATGTACTCACGAAGTAATCTATCAAAACTGTATTGGACTGTACTTCCAGGGAGATTACTCTACTTTCTTTTTTACCAGTAAAGATAAAGCTGACCATAAACCAACTAATTTTTTTTTGCGAAAGGAAACCCTATTTATACCCTTTGGGCAGACAGCTAAATTGGTATCTCCCGCTTATTTGTATACAAAAGATCTAACGCACGAACACTACATTAGCCTTAATGCAATACTACAACGCACGTAGTCATTGGGGGAAACATATCACATTTATACAATAAATCTTGTAAACCAGTGAAAAAAATGTTGACAAAAATAGCTTCCAAGCATTTGAGGAATGCTTAGGCTAACCTCCCATACAAATGCCACGTACTTAGCAGTCCCACAACAACATGTTATGTAATGTTGTTGAAGTGAACATCACTTGAAAACAAAAAATATTCTACACGACTGTACTTCATGCTCCAGTCTTAAACTCTGTGCATACGCACCAATATATTTAAATAAATAATACCAGTCTAATTTGGAAATATATGTCACAGTTCAGCTGTTTAAGCTGATTACTAGATTTCACTTGTCTACTTCTGTACGTGCCTTATATAGTACAATATATGAAAAAGAGTTACTCGAATTCTGTTAATATTGAAAGCAAGAAGAAGAAAAAAATCAGCCGGAGGAATTTTCACCACAGAACGCTTAAAGTATTGTCTGGTCCCAAACGAACGGTTGTATCATCAACTGCTCAAACGTTTTCTGCAAAAAAGAATGAATACAAGAGAGTTAATCTCAATGAGACCACAGGTTTTCCAGACATCCCCTAAACGAGGATTTCTTCTGAAGCCAAAATACACCTTAAATGATGATTTCGCGTGTTTTTTCTTTTCTTTCGAATTCACACCCTAAACGGGTATTTCAAAAAAGTATACTCCTAGACAAGTATTTAAAAACATTATTGTAACCCCTTGAGTATTTTGAAGTGCGACAGAGATCACCATTTAATTTGTTGACAATGTAAACAAATAATCAACTTGCACTGTAAAATTTACAACGTAAACACTCATTTAAATAGAGAACCAATAACATCAACTTGTGCATTTCCAAATGGATTTAATGTATATAGCTATCATTAGTTCTTACTTTGAAAAAAATAATTACATTTCAAATGTGTTCTATTTTATACATGTAGTGTTTTTTAAAAGTACACAATGTACAATGAACAGTTACTATTCTACTAACTATGCAAAACAAATTAATATGGACCAGCTATAGGCGTGAAACTTGGTAGGTCTAGGTCAGTATCTTGGGCATCCATTTTGATCTACTGAAGATATTAATTTAAAATCGTTTAAAATAACGCGCTTATAGCTAGCTAAGGTGCATGCATGAAGATATATAATAAGAATTTGCGCTAATTTTAATCCATGGGTTATGTAAACGAGGGTTTTAACCATAGGTTAAATTTAAATCTGGCCCTTAGGGCTAGAAAAATACCCCCAAACGCGTATACCGGCGCGTACAGCAGGATTTTAAACCATTTAAAAAAAAGAATCCTTTTTCTTAAACATGGCCCCCAAATGGACGTTTTCGAACCCCTTAATGCGGCACCGCAAGCGCAAGGACCGCGTCCAAAAAACACACTCCCCTTTAAACGCGTTTTTAGTCACTGTGTGTGTATCTAATTGGGGTTTTACAGACGTGTATCAAGCAGATATGATTATTTGATTGATACACGTGTGTAAAAACCCAATTACACGCATGCTTGCAGCATAATATATTTGACTAAGACCCCGAGAACAACCCATCCAAAGACAATGATATTACATGCTGTAGCACAGCAACAGTTCAAGGGCATGTCCTGTACGTATACATACCTCGTTTACGCCGCCATTTCTTTATTAGGTCCGCCACAAAGTCGATCCTTCTTTTTGTATAGTTGCCATACGCCTGCGACTGCAAGTCCTGAGAAGAAAAATCAGTATAATGTCCACTTAAAACAAAGACAATAGATTCATAAGCGGGTGAAGTCTCAGTGCCCCAATCTTTAACAATAATCATTATCATTGAAGTGAGGAAGACAGACTTCACTCACACCGAAAATATACTCTGTAAGATAATGAAATCGGCCCCCACCTACTATCACCGCACATGTACGTAGATCTTTATTGACAAAACTATTTTCTGTGAGAGTAAACACATTCTCTTTTGAGGAATACTTAGTAAAAAGCATCTGGAATGCAATTTGATCATAACAGCGATACTGTTCATCAGGGGTGCTGCTGCGGATGTTTCTTTTCTTCTCTAAACTCCCTGAATCTAACAAGGAGGTGCCCACAAGTCAATGGTTGTGCCAACTACTTGTCAACTTAATGACATCAATAATCAATCATAATCACTGTCTTAAATGCAATACAAATTCTTCAACTTACCAAGCAAAACCATGGTCCCAATCACTGCATTATGAAAAAAAATCACATAGAAATATTATGGTTAGATATTTACTATGAAGTCTAAGAACTTGAATATACAGCACAGCTACTATAACAATAACATATACTGTACTTAATACAGATAATAATTATTCCAGCTGTAAAGTAGCTAAGCCATGAGACGGCGCTAAATAATTGAAGTAAGTTCTTCCCACCTGGTGCCCGTTTACTTCAACAGGATGGAGAGGGGCAAATGAAGATAATTGTCTTGCCAAAACATGTACATCTTTTATTTATTGTCTCGACACATTCTTTCGATATCAACATTTTGTAGGCATGGACTGTTCTGAAGTCCTAGAAAAGGGATACATTTCACGGGCCCCAACCCTCGGAAATTTGGGCTATTATTTTGAGTGGTAAATACCGTGATATTGTGACATGGAGATTCGTTATTAAATTAATAAAGACATATAAAAATGAGTGATGACCATGTAGCATATAAGTATTGGTCTGTACTACAAGGTTCTGAAATGATCAAAATGAAAAGTAGTTTGGCCCAGTCTTGGTAAATGTAGCAAGCACTGTACATGATTGATGTATGTGGGATTACACAAACATTTGGCATAAAAATAAGGCCCACATTTCAGGGCTGTCACATGTCATATTTAGAATATGAAGGCATTTGATGAGCCATGCTTTTCAGGGAACACTTTTTGTCTGATGTTCTTCCACAATTGAACAATAACAATGAAAACGCTCACAAAGTATTTGTCACCTCTCCCCAGAACCTTCTCTTCAATCGGAACAAAATGAAAACACTTAGTATTCTGACCTGCTAAAACGGTGTTGCGGATGTGGTTGTCGGCATGCTTGGTGCTGTCATCTGTCGTGGATGGCTTTATTATGACCGACGTTGTACTATTAACAACCTTGGTAACGTTTAGGGTTGCAACGCAGATAAACGGTATGTTACTAGGATGTGCTGTGATGGTAGACGTCACATTCTCAGTTCCATCCACATTGGATGGAATGGTCATCTGGCCCGAGCTGATCACACTGCCGTTGTGCATCCAGTAGAGGGTAGTCAGTCCGGCTGAAGCTCCATTGGCCGTGCAGGACAGTTCGATAGTAGAAGAATTGTCCACCCGAAGTTGACATTGGGAGCTATCATTCAAGCCAAGAGGTGAACAAAGGTCAATGAGTGGAAAGGGCTTCATTGGTGGAACTATAAATGGGAACAAACCACACACATGCACACAAAAATGATAACAAAAACAAAACAAATCAAACAAGCATGCAAACAAAAATAATTTGTTGGGATTGGATGATAAAGGACCAACGCTCACAAGTGGATAAATTATCAAAATTATCAGCTTCCTGACCCTCAAAACTTTTGAAATTTCGTAAGTTGTGATGGCATGAATGGTGCCATTGTAATATGCCATCATGGCCATTGTTAATCCGCTAATTGTGATCATAAATCTTCCCTCATGTACTGAACTGAAATATTGCCTCTTCATCCAATAATTTTTTCTTCTTCCATTTTCAACAAGAAAATTACAAACTGTATACAATAACTAACTTACAAACAACATTTTACAAAGTATACAAAAGTAATTATACAGGTGTGCATGTTATTTTCCGTTGCATAACACAAAAACGTTATCTATATTATTCTAAAATAAGTTACAAGGAATTATAAGATAATCATATCATACAATCTAAATCAAGATGAAAAATAAAAGCGTTGTTGTATCATTATATACAGTCGAACAGTACAAACTTGTTAGAATTGTGTGACCTCGGCAGGTAAAAAAACAATCTGGTCTATAGACTCTGTGTTTTATTTGATTAAGAAATAGCATATCTAACACTGCGCCAAATTTTGGATTTGTATTGCAATAATGTATAGCAGTAGAATCGAGGGACGACCGAGAAGAAAATAAAGAAGAAGGAATGAAAAAAAAAGGAAGAAAAAGGAAAAAGAGAATTAACAAACAAAGGAAGAAGAGAAGAAGAAAAGGAAAACAAGGAGAAGAATAATAGGAAGAATAAGAAGAAAATAAATGAGAAGGACATGAATAACAAAAATAAAGGGAGGAAGAAATGGGAGCAGAATAAAATGAAGAAAAAGAAGAAGTGTAGAAAATGGATTAAAAGAAGGATAGGAAGAACGAGAAGAAAAGAAATGGAAGAAGAAGGGTTACCCTCTGCCAGTCTGTTTTTGTTTGTGATCTACTGGTGATGCAGGCAAATTCTTTAAATAAATTTAGCTTGACTTTTTTTTTTGTAATAATAAAAACTACATGAACCTATAAGGAAATATTAGTATCATCACTAGTGCCACTCAGACAGCATTCTAGCCCATACATGTTCACGTGCAAGGATGGATATGAAAAGGATAGTAACGTGCTTATTTGGTGCTTGCCTCTGTCAACACTGGCGTCAGCTACCAGGAAAAAACAACAACGTCTGAATGATCCATGTATACATAAGCAGAAGTCTTATGTCACAGCTAATATATTTTTATCTCAAGGAATTGCTTTCCTAGACTTATGAATAGTGACACAAATAATCTTTGACAAATCCATCAATTAGAAGTCATGTAAATATGTAGGTATGAAATAACGAAAAGGGGATTTAAAATAAGACATTCAAGAAAAGGACTTCATTTGAACTACAAGCCACTGAAACATCATGGTCATGAAATTGTCATTGTCAAATATAATTAGGCCCTTACGAACAAAACTTTCCACCTTCCGTTCTACAAATGACAAGCTTACCGGCAACTTTGAGATCAGTTTCATTTCCGATGAAGTAACCTCTGAAATCCGACACTTCGCAAATGTATCGACCGGCATCACTTGCGGTTACGTTTTTAATCGACAACGAGAAGTCCTCCAGTATTTCAATCCTTCCGTTGTCAGTCATAGGAAAAGGCTCCCCATAATCACGCCATGCGATTAATAGGCCATTCTCCTCTATAAAAACAAGCAGCATAGGTTCAAATGGTTAGCCATGATCACTACTACTCGGTTCATTCTTAAAAGTTTGGCTCAAATCATCTTTTTCCAGGAGAATTTGTAATGCTTAAATCAAAGTTTTATAAATTCTTCTGTTTTAATAATGTAAGAGGTTTTGGTGAACAGTCCCATACATGTCGTTGTGTATTCCCATAAGGTGTTACCATATCATTATAATAATTTCGGAGGATAAAACAACATTTCATTATACCTGTAAGAAGGCCTATAAGGCCTGTTGGATGTCAGCATGACATATGATATTTCAACGTAATATGGACACTGCATTATTGAATAAGTACATTAAGCAACATAGTATAAAGTGAAGTTCATATGAGATCAATGCCTTTTTTTTATCACCGTGTCTATAGAAACCCAATTTACATGTCCGACCAAGCCCCAAACGATATGAGCCGAACATCTTATTGCAACCAGTGGCGCGTCCAGGTTTCAAAGCGGCCGGAGAAAACAATTAAATTGTGCCACCATCCCTCCCCTTGCCCCCACCACAACGTAATTTGAAAAGCGAGGGAGAAAAGCGACCGAACAGTGGGCATTTTCACTTGTTACCCCCACCCCCTACTAATCATAATGCAATAGCCTGCAATTATGTGAGAAAAGTTGCGCCACAGAGCTTTGACAAATTATTGTTGCATCTATACCTACAAAACACTTAGTGACAAAATTTACCCTGCGTATTGGTGCAAATACAGATATATGTCCCTTTTCTCTCCATTTCCTTTCACTCTTTTAAGTCTTTGTTTCTTTGTGCCTCTTTCTTTCTAGTTTTGTGTCCCCTATAAGGGCCGCCAGGGGACGATTTTTTTTTGTCACGACTTGTGTCACAGACAAGAGAGGGCAGTATTCACGTTATAACCTGTGACACACGCTATTAAAAATATAGCAGTTTGGAGAGAGATCACAAACAATTAGACTTTGATTATTCATTGCTTTGTCCCACTATCATTAAAGGCAAAAATAGGACGTAATAATTATTGGGATACGAACCCACAACTTTAAGATTGTGATACGCTGATTGATTCAACGGTGGGTTAATGAAAGATGGGTTAGCATTATTATTATAACCATAATCCTAACGGTTACGTCATTGCTAATGACGGTAAACATATTAGCTAATCGGAAGACAGGAAATATTGTTTGATTTTGTTTAAATGTTATTAGTATTATTCAATTAATTATTATTAATAGCAATGGGTAATGGTCAATACAGCTCTTTCGCGTCGGTGGCGCAAGTCCTGACATAAAAATAGCTACCCGGGGCAAGTGTTCCTTCTGACTGACCCCGTAAATAAGGCATTGGTATTTCTTTTCTTTCCTTCTTTTAGTGGGCTACGAACATCGAATTCTTTAAAGCTAAATATCATTCTAGGTCCACATTAATAACTCGAAACCCCCCCCCCCCTCCCCCAAGAAATACGAGAGAGCTAGGCCAGTAATACTTATTGTTTTGTTAAGCACCAGGAACACAACTGGGTTTTTATCCTCCCAATCCCCGAAGAAAGAAGAATATAAATTCGTTTACAACTTACCCGTGCCCCATAAAACAGCTATCGGTTGTCCGTAAAAGCGACAGGGTAGGATTACATGATCGCCCTGGAAGAATCGATGGGAGGAGCCCATTTCAACCTTCCCAACGAGAACGCCTACGAAAACACAAATTGAATAATTGGTAAAAATGCATTATTTTTTTTAAAGTAGATTTTTTAGAATATCGCATAACACATTAATGTCTCCATCTACTCTTCAAACTCTTTTTCAATATTATGATAAAGCTAGTATATTCTTTGATGTAACGATAAAACAATAAATTATGATAATTCTGCAGCAATGTTGTCTGTAATTTGTATTTTTAATTTACTATCTGAAGAAATAAAATCGAAGAATGATTTGTATTTGTAGTCGGGTGGGGTCCCATATCGTTTTGGGCAATTATGGCAAAGTTGGCTTAAAATGTATTTCTTCAAAGTGTGATCAATACACTGTCGTAAACTGCCAGAACGCGACAGAAATATTATTTGAAAAATAAAGAAATATATATATATATATACATCTGTATACACACACACATGCACATACACACAGACAATCATTTGATATATATATACTTTGGAAATGTAAAGCGAAAACCATCTCCGTTATATTTAAGACTCGTTTTGTTTCATGAATACATAATGAATTTTAAAAGTAGAAACTAAAAGGATCCCTGATTATATACAAATAATGCGTACAGATGTTGTAAATAAGATGATGAAATAAACACGTTAGTAAAGGAGGAAGAAAACATTACCCCCTCTTCAACCCGGGCTATGATTATATTGTGAACACGTTCAGAATTTGTTTTATTGATATTATGTAAATGTTGTATCGCTAACATGTAATTTGATTAATGTGTTGCAGCAGAAAATAAATTCAATGTAATTCAACTCAATTTCGGAGATGCTAGCTGTCTGTTTCATGTAATGTTTTAAAGTATATTTCTTAGGTTATAATCATATGTTTGGTAATGATGTTTGGTAATGAGCAGTTATTGTTTCACACTGAAATCACAACTGTTCAACACATACATGCATGGCCTACCTGAACACAGTTGGCATTTCAGCAGAAAGAGACATGCTGTTATAACTCTGTACACTCCCATTAAGTCCATTGTCTCGTCGATCTATGGATGCACAGAAACAAGTGCGAGTAAGGTATGGAGCAGGAAAGAGAGAGAGAGAAAGAGAGAAAGAGAGAGAGAGAGAGAGAAGAAAAAAAGAGAAAGAAAGAGAAAGAAAGAGAAAGAGAGAGAGAGAGAGAGAGACAGAACGGAGGGGAGGGGAGGGGAAAAAAGAGTGACAAATATTTAATTCACCCATCGATATTCAGAAGTATACGAGTAGTCCATTTACACGGGGACAGCTAGCACAAGTTGAACGCGAAACATGCCAATTTGTATTCCTTAGTTCAATATAGTGTACCAGTTCTCCTTCTCTTCAGAAAGTGCATACATGGAAGATGATCAATATATCGCAGCAATACAGTTACCAATAATTACATACAGGCAATAATAAAACTACCATCCAACTGGTACGGCCCCCTAATTTATAAGCATAGTAGCACACACATGATTTAGCAGTTTCGCAATTTAAAGACTCGCAAATCATTATTCAATAAAATCTGAGAATGTATACTATTATCCAGATCTATTACGAATACATTAGTGTCATAATCATTCCATACATTGGGTTAACACAAATTATTCCACCTTTATGACTAACAGTGTATTTCCCGTTGATTAACCGGTTGATTGTCCAGAAGGGACCAGTTATCAACTGGTTTCAATTGGTCTGAACTGGTCTAAACTGGTACCAGTTGAAATCAGTTGATAACATTTGGAAACCTGCATAAATACCAGTTTAACTGGGACCAGTAGAATACCAGTTTAATTTGGACCAGTATATTACTGGTCTTAACTGGCACTAGTTGAAACCAGTGAATCCAACTGGTGTCAATATGCACATTGGAAAATTGCTTACTGGGACCAGAAAAAACAATTGGAAAAAACAGTTAAAAGACCATTTCAAAAACCAGTTAAAAAACAGTACAATCACTAGTTCAAAAGCAAGTTTAAAAAACAGTTAAAAAACAAGTTCAATTCATCTTAAGCATATTCATGATTAACTTGCACGTTTTTAAAGTTACAGTCATTTGTTTTCTTGTATTTTTGGATAATTCTTATAGTTTTTTATTCTCTTTTTCTTCTTCTATTCTTTTTTTGTTATTTTTTGTTATAGAGTTTATAGTTTAATGTGCATTCACAATTTTTTAAAATAAATTTTATGATAAGTTTCATGAAATCATGCTTTCCAGTAATTATCGGATGCATGGTTATGGCAAAATCATGCGTCTGGTGATTACGATTTGTTTTACGTTTTTTTGGCCCCATTTTATAAAACAGATGATGCACAGGTTGAATTCGTGGGTCGGTGGAATTGTGTGCACGCGGACCTTCAAATTTGGTAAAACCATTCGAAGGTACCTTGTGCACATAATTCCTACCGACGCACTCAAACCTGTGCATCATTTGTATAATGATACACGCCATTATTCCCATTAACTAAAACAACAACAACAACATTTACCCGAGATCGCGGAAGGAATGCCGTGTTCTCAGCAGTCAGGCTTTCTGTTTTAGTTGGCTGAATATAAGAACTCATGATCAACCAAATTTTACAATGAGTTGGAGGAATCATAATAATATAACAAACTTATAAAGAAAAAATGATTGATATTGCTAAAACAAAAAATCAAGGCAACTTTTAATCTATGGAGCGATTTCTTCCATCGTTATTATATATTCACATTCTCATTCGTCTTTCCTTGTTTTCAATGATCCTCTGCCCCGTTTTACTGTTCTTGTCCTTCATCATCTTCTTCTTCTTCTTATCATCATAATCGTAATCATTAATACTGTCATTTTCATATTTATCACTAGTCATGCTAGTAGGAATAGTTACCAGAAATATCAAAGGGGTTGATTCAGCCCCCCACCCCCGCTTTGCTCAAAGTTCTCGCAATGAATAAAAACACGTCAGCACATATTATCCTTAATGCAAACAAATATCAATATTACAGACCGCTCGGTCCAAAGTCTAAAGTCAAGCTGCATCCGGGGCAGCGATAGATTTGTATTTGAATATAAACAAGTACATGTATACTGTTTGTGATACGCATTCAAAGCTAGAGTCGGTCATAAACCGTTGTGTGAAGCTCGCGTTGCTGTGACATTGCCTTCTGTTTTGGAGATACAAAATTCAGATAATGAAGGCTGTATGTGACTTTTGTGGTTTTATTTTCTTACGATGAAGCAATAATGTGCATATGATTATTTATTCAGAGATGATGTTAAACTAAATCATGGAATTGTGGATGATTTTGATGTGATAGTGTATTTGGATTTGCACCAGTAATATACAACCAGGAACTACCTTCCGTAACATTCTCGACACGCCGTTTGTGTGAATATGTGAATTGAGCAATGCTACAAGGGACATATGTTTGGAATAGTGCAATTACAAGGTAAACTTAATCTTTGATAATGCCATTTTATACAATTGGTGCATTTCTTATTGGTCGAATATGAAACACAACTCCAACCCAAACTTTCTTTGATAAGAGCAAATCCCATACGTTAGCAACCACAAAATAATATTTACCACTATATTAATATCTAGCCGATAACCCTACAAGAGGTTGAACCAGAGTTAACATCAAATGTGCATGTATGGTCAAATTTGAAGGAAAATAGTTCAGGATATTTGAAGAATCGTATTTCAGTATATCTGAAGACGTATGTCTGACAATATTATGAAGGACAAACATACTACAGAGCTTTGATCAGACAAAACATAATATAAAATCACATTGCTTTGATTCAATTCTATATACAAATTCAAAAATAGTTGGTAATACTTTGTAACATACGAAAGATCCCTACATTGGAAATATATTCGAGGTTTTCTGAGAGTTTTGCTCTTTTTGCTCATATATAATGTGTGATTCGTAACATGTTTATTCTTTGTTTTATACTCTGAAATGAAAGACAGTTGAAAGCCCTCAAAGAGCAACCAATCCTAAAGTGAAGAGCGCCACCATTTTTTTCCAGAGAGTCTGCTTGTATTTTGTAGTGTATGCATATAGTATTTTTGTATTTTTAACTTCAGTACGAGTAGTCAGAGATTTCATGTATGCCATGAACATTTGGTAAAAGAAATTATCTAATGGATAATCGACGGTGATAATGAAAATATGTTGCAAGATGTACCATGTAAGGGCACACCTGTATGCACAATGGGCAGGAAAGAATAAGCACTTGGCAGCATGGCTTGTAGTGCACAAGTGTACATCACTATGCGTAATACATCATAAAGAACAACAATTTTTGGGAGTCGATGTCACATTAGGGTTAAGTAATCAGAAATACTCCTCGACAGGCATATTGATCTTCAACTGGTGTAACGGCTTTCGCATGAATTCCATATTAAGTATTAGTAGTATTATTATCATTTTATTTTGTGCGTCTGCGAATATCCTGCTTGGCATTAATCGTATTTGGATTTAATTACTCAAAAAGGATCGCTCTCAGGTAATTTGAAGTGATCAAATTGTAAAGTTTATGTGAATGGAAAGTACGGCCTACGTATTTATTAGTATTGTTCGTTTTCAGTTTCTTATTCAACAATTTTCGTACTATTTACACAAAAAAAGTAACTACTGAAGATAAAAATTACAAAAGCATTTTATTTATCTGCTACTGACTAAATACCTTTTACCAACGGCCCCCCCCCCAAAAAAAAAAAAAAAAAAAAAAAAAAATGCCCATTTATCATAAATTTTCATATAATTGAGTCCTGCTTACTCAAATATGCTACAATATTGAATTAATAAATACGATGAATTGTTACTGTTATGAATGATCACTTCTAAGCAATAGTTCACCCAGTTATTTGACCCCCAAATGTTTTATACTCTTAAATAGAAAAAAAAAAATTAATAATTTGCATACGTTTTCATATCCATAAAGTAAACAAAATTATAGCATCCATTTAATTGGTTCTAGGACAATAATCCCCTAGGCAATCATCCCCGGTTAATTACTAGCGGGACAATTACCCCCCCCCCCCGAGGACAACCGCCTCCGAGGACATTTACCCCCGGAAAATTGCTCCTAGGACACCCCCCCCCCGTTGACAATTACCCCCCGAAAAAACAACTTATGATCAGGGTGGACTTCCCCTTTAATGAACAGGGGGTAAATTTAGGAAAGGGGGGTTGAATCGTCCACGGGGTGATGTTCTTGGTTGTCCTGCGGAT